>VZTA01021243.1:219585-241771 GCA_013398855.1 Mohoua ochrocephala | reverse complement strand
AAAAAAAAAAAAAAAAGGTATTTATTAAAAAACCCTCACTGTCTGAGTGGTACAGGGTGGCTTTTTCCCACAAAGGGTGTTGTGGGGGACAGTGACACCAATAACCCCGCCATGGCTGCAGGACCGTCCCCAGTGAGGATGGGAGCGTCTGGGAGTGAACCCCACAGATCCAACTGGAGCCTTGAACTTCACCTGGGCATGTGGTGTACCCTCTGTGAAAGCTGAAGCATGTCCTGGGAGCCCCGAGCAGTCGGCAGGTGAGGTGCAGAAAGGTTTTCCGAGGGTCTTTGAGGGGATTGAGGTGCACAGGTTGTCCTGCCGTCCTCTATGTGCTCCTAAACCCCTTAGATAATCCCCTTTAAATAGCAAGACTAGGGCAGCGGGGGATTTATTTTAAGTCCTTTCAAACCCAGATTTTACGGTCAGGTCTTGGACCCTGTCCCCATTCAGAAGTGTTTAAAAGTGCCGTTAATCCCAAAGGGATCATTTTATCGCCGCGGAGGGGCAGAGATTAGTTTCGGCACAGGGCGGCCCCGGGGCTGTGCCGGGCCGGGGGCTGCGGTGGCTGCGGGGAGCGGGGTTTGCCCGCAAACATCCCGGGGATGGGGACACGGTGAAGGTCCTGGGTTTGGTTCTGCCCCTGGCAAGAGCAATCCCTGTGTTCCCCCAGCAGGGCTGGGGACAGGGGAGCTCCCGGGGGAGGTGACACCAGGATGAGTCGCAGTGCGTTAATTACCGGCTGCGGCTTTAAGCGAGGAGGGACCGGCTGGATGCCGGGGCCGGGCTGGATACCGGGGGGCCGGGCTGGATACCGGGGACGGGCTGGATACAGCGGGGCCGGGCTGGATACCGGGGGGCTGGGCTCATTACCGGGGGGCCGGGCTCATTACCGGGGGGCCGGGTGGGATGCCGGGGGCCGGGCTAATTTCCGGGGGGCCGGGCTGATTACCGGGGGGCCGGGCTGGATGCCGGTGGCCGGGCTGGACACCAGGGGGCCGGGCTAATTACCGGAGGCCGGGCTAATTGCAGGGGGGCCGGGCTGCCCCCGCCGGCACCGCCCCGTCCCGGCAGCGGGCGCGGCTGCTTACAGGTCCGACAAGTTGCGTCGGTCCGCGAAAAACAGTAAGTGTCCCTCCCCTGCCCCGCAGTGTCCCCCTTGTCCTGCCGCACACCCGGGCCGGGGCTCTGCGGGCGGCCGGAGCCGCTGCAGCGTCCCCCGGGGCAGGGCCGGGATGTCCCCACCGGGAGGGCGTGGGACCCCCACCCCGTGACTTCCCCGGCCGAGTCTTCTCAGCCCTCGCGGGGATCAGCGCCCGCGGTGCCCGGAGCCATCCCGAGGGCAGCGGGCTCACCCCGAGCCGGGTGAGGAGCCCCTTCCTCTCGCGGTGACCCCTCTCTGCCGGGACAAGGCGCATCCCCGAGCCGAAGGGCAAAGCTGGGAGCAAATCCTCCAGCTCCCCATCCCGAGAGGCGAACGAGGGGTGCTGGACCAGGCTGGTCCCCCGCCTGCCTTGTTTGGGGTATCCTGGGCTGGAGAGGGACAGAGAGAGGGAGGTTGTGGAGTTTCCCTCCCCAGGGCAGGTTTTCCTGGCTTGCAGGACTTAAATCTACTCTGGCTTAGTGAGCCGGAAATTCCCTGTCACTGCAAATCCAAGGAGAAGTGCCAAAGCAGAGGCTGAGCCTCTCCAGGCGAGTGGGGGGTGCTTGGCAAGAGCTCGAAAAAGCCCCAAAGAAAGTTAAAGGAGGAAATCCAGCCACTTAAACATTTTGTTCTTATGAATTTTGACAGCTGATTTTTTTTCCTTTCTTAATAGCTTAGTCTCAGAGCCTGCTCCTCACCTCCTCCCATCCCTCTTGTTCCTTGGGAGCTGCAGTGGTTTCACAGGTGATTAGAAAATGAACCGATCTGCCCTCTCCAGATTTACTGTTGTTAATATATGCTGGTTTCCCGGAGAACAGGCTGGGAATGCAACACGGGGCGTTTGCTCCTCTGAAGCACCAAACATGTGAAGGACAAACCTGCTGGTCTCTGTGGCTGTGTACCGTGGCTGGGGGTCTGATCCAGGTTTCTCCTGCGGGACTGACACATTTTGAGACCATCCCAGGAACTACTGTCCTGTTTCCGAGTAGGGGGTGCCTGCAAAAATCCACTTTCTTCGGCGTTTTGAGGAGAAGCAGGGGGGTGTGTGCGTTATGAGACCCATGAGTTGGGGCTGGGCAGGGTGGTGGGGATGGCATGGGACAGCCAGGGGCAGCCAGGACCCCACTGGGTCCCCAGCAGTGCCTCCAGGACAGACCCGATGCGGGGACAGGGATGCAGTGTCTGCAAGGCTGGAAGCAGAGAATCACCACTGCTGATGCTGGGCAAATGCCTGTGTAATTAAAAGGTTTTTAATGACAGAGGAGGAGGGAGCAGCACGAGGTGAGTGATCACTGGAAGTGCTGGTCATGGCAGGTGCAGAGCTGGTTCTGCCACCCTCCTGTACCCAGAGTCTCAGTGCCTGGCAGCTGCAAGGGACAGTGATCCTTCCCCAGGGATTTCCTTCTGCTCCTCTACCCTGGGTGAATCCTAAAGGGTTGCAGGGGGCTGAGGAAGGTGAGAGGGTCCAAAGAGCCCCGAGGAGCAGCAGTGAGGGGGGTGGTGGGCAGCCCTGGCTGCTGCTGTCCCCTCTTAGGGTGGAGATTTTTTTTCTAGAAGCAAAGAAGGACCTTTTTGGGCACAGTGAGCTCAAAAGGTGGCAGCAAGGAGGGTGCAGAGGTGCTGTGCATGCATGTCAGGAGTGCCTGGGCAGCACTGGGGTCAGGCTGGGGTCTGCCAGCTCTCACTTGTTGGGGTTTTCTCCTCAGCTGCAGCTTTTTGGGAAAGAATGAAGAATACATATGCTGGGAGCCAGGAAGGTGACTTTTTGGGGCTCTTCTCCCAAAAGTGTACATTGATTGCCCTCTGCTTGTATGGCTTGGTGAAAGTCTTGGGACATTGTGGCCCCAGAGCACTTCTCAAAGCCCTGGGGCTTGGCAAAGTGGAAACTGAGGCACGGGGCCATTGTGTGTCCTGAGAGCTGTAAAACACTCCAGGGAGTGTCTGTGTCCCATGTCCTGGTCCTGCTGGTGGCTGCTCCCAGGAGCAGTGAGAACTGGGGGCTGTGTCCCTCCTTGGTGCTGGTCCTCTCCTGGAAGAAAGCCGAGCTGGGGGCTCTGCTCCAAGCTGAGGAAGGGGATGCTTTTCCTTCCCCTCTGGGTTCAGCATCTGGCAGCTCTGCTCAGGGCAGGGTCCGTCCTTGGCTGGATGTGGGTCACCAAGGAGTGCTGGATCATGGGGGGAATGGGGTATGGCCCTGGGGATGCTGCAGTGAATGTGTGTGTGGAGAAAAACTGAGCACCAAAGCCTTGTCTGTGGTAACCTGGAAGCCTGTCACCAAAATGTGTGTTTTGCTTTTAGAAAACCTCATTTTTCCTCAGAGGTGTATATGAACACAAAAGTGTGACCCCAGCCCTCCAAAAAACGTTACTTGTGGATGGAAAAGAATTTTTTTCACTAGTTTTTAGGGTACACTGAACTGTGTGCTGAGCCCTTTCCTTGCTGTCAGTTAAGGCAGTGGGTGCTAAGCTCATACGTGGCTCCCAGGACACCTGCAGCCTTGTCCCTGCCAGCTGGGCACTGTGGGACATCCCATTCTCTCAGACAGCTCCTGCAGTGTCTGTCTTTTGGGTTGTTTCTGCCTGAATTTTAGCTGTCTTATAGCACGTTGTGCTGTCTGTGTGCAGGTGCAAGAAAAGCCGCCCCTGTTTTCACTTTTGGAAGTGCTGCTCCTGTTGCCACTTTTCAGCTTTCTTTCCCTCTGTGTGAAACCCCAGGACACCTGAGGACGTCTGCAAAGATGTGGCCGCTTTGGGGACTGGACCTGAACCGAGTGCGCTGTGACCTGCTCTTCACAGAAGCCATCAACCAAAGGATGCAGGTTCCCAACAGGCTGAAGGTGGCAGAGAGCTGCAGCCCTGGGGACAGGAAGACAAGGACAGAGGATGTCCCTCCATCCTTTCGGATGCACATCCCCGATAGGATTTCTCTTGCAGGTAAAGCCCTGGGTTGTCTTTTGGAGTGGCTGAAGGTTGGTGGGGCACTACAGCATCCTAGGGAGTAGGACCCCTTTATAAAGCCCCCAGTCATTTGCTTGTAAAAGGGAGAGGATGGGAGGCACTGAGCACCTTAATGTAGGCACTTTTCTTCAGGAGCGTAGGACAGGATGGTGGATGGCTTGGGAAGAAGTGGGCAAAGGTCACCAACAGAAGTTTGGAGGGGCCTTAGTTCCAACAGGTGAGGACCAAAATGTGGAGGCATCTCCCTCCATGCCTCTTAGCCCTCTTGGCCTTTGGTAGGGTCCTGCTTTGGGATGCAGGACATTTGTCCCTGTCTTTGACAAAGAGCTCTGAAGCCTTGATGTCCCAAAGCAGTGGGTCTGCCTCTCTGGGCTTTCTGAAAAACCCGAGGCATGGTGTTTGTCCATCTGGCACTAGACACAGGCTTGACTCTCCACGTGGGAGCATCTCTCTTCTCTCCTCTCCTGAGGCCATTCAGGTTGGCTTAACTCTTCCCTCTCTCCTTTCTATAGAGATATCAGACACCAGTTTGAGGCCAGTCCTGTTGACCCAGCCAAGGAAGGTCCCCTCTGTCGTGGTGCATGTGTCCCCAGACCCCTCTGGGGACCTTCCTTTCCTGCCCTCAGCCAGCAGAGCCAGCGCCCAGCGCCGCAAGCGATCGGTACCGTACGGGCAGGGACGGGGGTGCCTGTGGTGGCGAACGGGAGCAATCCCAGCTTTGGGGTTCTCCAGGTGGCTGTTATCACCCCGAGCCAGGATTCATCTCCCAGGAGGCCCTAGGAGTGAGGGGGTAGGGATGGTGGGATCTCTTTCTGTCCCAGAACCAGTGCACACCTGCGTGCTGGGATGTTGATTCAGCCACATCTCCTGCTGCATTTTGTGAGCAGCGGGTAGGCTAAGGTAGATGCAGTCCCACCACAGGCTGCTGCTGCTACTTTTAAAGTCCCTTTTCAACCTGTTTTTCTTCTTGATGAAGTATGAGGCGGAGCTGGTTCATCATTGCAGTGTAAAGGGTTCTGGGGTCAGAGCCAAAAGCAGATTTTAACCTTGTGTGAAACTCTTTCAAAGAGAGGTCCCAGGCATGGGCAGGCAAAGACTTGGTTTGGCTGCTGGAGCTGCTGTTCTGCCTCCTCAAGTGCTTTAACCTCCCTGAAATTCAAGAACTGGTCCTGGATGGGTTAGGTTCAGGGGTTTTGATCTGGCTAGAGTTCAGATCAGCAGGCTCGTGCTGGGACCCTCTGTCTGCTCTGAGCATGTCTCCCCACCTGCACCAGCATCAGGCCACCAGGTTGGGGCTCCTGTAGTGCTCCCACCGAGTGCTCTCCTCATGCAGATGGGCCCCTGCAGCCCACCCAGGGCACCAGGCTGGGCTCAGCTCTGTGCTAACGTGGTTGTGTTTGCTTCCCACAGGGCCATCACAGTAACAGGTCACGGCGGGACAGGACCCTGAGTGACTGTGCCCAGCTGGCCTTGCACAGCCCAGGACAGCACCATGAGGGGTGAGCACGGGCCCAGAGTCACCCAGGGTGGGTGGGGATCAGCATCTCCTCTCACTGGGCTGTTTTGGAGCTCTCTGGTGTTGGTGTCCTGAGAGGGGCATGGGGGATTCAAGTCAGAGCAATGCAATGCCTGGCAAGTCCTGCTCATCCATGAGAGGAACATGGCCTTTGGTGTCAGAGACATTTGTGCTGGGCAGCTTTGAAGGCAGCTGTGTTGTTCCCCAGGCCTCTGCTGATGGCCTTGGGCTCCAGAGTCTCTGCAGTGGGGAAATGGTCTCTGAGCTAATCCTGGAGCAGGGACTACTGTCCCACTAGAAGTCCAGAGCTGTCCTGGGTGGCAGGAGAGCAGCATGGCACACAGCCATGCTTGGCTTTGGAGGAGTCAGGGGCCTGCCTCTGAGTCTGGGGGCTGCTGGAGAGGGTTGTCCCAGCTGATGACATCGGGGTCTGGGTGCCAGTGGCATTGCCCAGAGATGCTTGGAGCTGCTGAAGGGATGAGAGGCAGTGCCTAATGCCAGGCTGTGCCCTGTTGTGCGAGACCAGCGAGTAACAGGAGTGATTCTGTGTGCATCCAGGCCGGACTCATGTCCCCTGCCCGCTCCCAGTGCCCCACTCCCCCTCCTCACAGAGGCAGGCAGGATCTACTCCATGCAGAACATCTTCCAGACCATGTACCTCCTGGGCCAGGTGCTCTTCCACCGTGTCCAGGACTCTCTGCGAGACCCCGCACCGTCCAGGTGACTTCGGCTTGTCCTGAGCCAGCTCTCTGTCAGTCTGCAAGGACTGGCCTGTGCCTTGCTGAGGCGTGAGCCAGGCACGAGCTCTGTAAGCTGTGGGCTGCAGGATGGCGCTGCATGGCTGCCTTGGATGTTCTTTCTCACCTGTCCTGTCTGCCAGCTATGTGTGTCAGGCCTTGGTGCACCTCACTAACCCAGCCAGGCTTGAGTCTGCTGCTCAGCTTAACACCAGTCGCCCGGGCACCCTGAGTGACCCAGTGCTGCTGTGACATTGCTCGGGGTTCGCTGCTAAGCAAGGACTAAGTTTTCTGTATGCTTTGATAGCTTGTTGGAGAAGGGTGTGTGAAGGGAATCAAAATCCAGAGCAGACGGCCTGACCCAGGTGCTGTCCCTGAGACAGCCTCTCCTGCAGGCTCCCAGCACCTTTGGCTGTGTCTTGGTCACTGCTAATTAGCCTTTCCATGAACTGGCTGCACCCATGCCACAGCCAGTGCCCCTGGCCAGGGTGTGCTGTGCCTTTGTGCTCCCTGGAGCAGGTGTGCAGTGGCCTCATCAATCCCTTCGGAGGTGCTGGAGGAACCATCCTCACCACCCTTACCTGTGCCACTGCAGTGAATTCTGTTTGTTCAAAAACTTCCTTGCAGCCTTAAGGTGTCCCCATTGCTCTAAGGCTGCTGAGCACCTGGAGGAACATCTAAATGCTTCTCATTCTCCTTGAGCAAAGCCTCCAGGCAGAAAGAGAGGAGAGCGAGCATCCATCATCGCATCCATCATCGGTGGCACGTCCTGCCTTCCCTCCCCAGCTGGCTGCTGCTCACTGATGATGCAAAGCAATGTCTCTGCTCTTAAAAACAGCAGGCTGAGGCTGTCTTCAGAGATCATTTTAATTTCTTAATGACCAAGAGATCTGGTTAGTGGCTACATAAGACCTTCTCCTTCCTCCCTCCTGCAGTGGAGGACATTCAGGCCATGGTAGCCTGCAGAGCTGCTGTAATGCAATGGGATGACTCTGGGGCCTCTCCCCAGGCCTTGGTTTCCTTTTGAAACCAGCCACCCTCAAACACCTCTTCTTAGTACTGTTGCCTTTTTCCTGGTCTTAAAATTGAGAGCCAGACACGGTTAAAAGGAAAGGGGTTTTTACCTCGGTGTTTATTTAGGATCCTTGGTGCCCCACACCGTCCGAGTGGAGTGCGCCGAAGTGCACACGGGAATGCCCCCACCCGATAAATCGTGTGTACAACTCACAGGCCTTGCAAATGAGCACATCTATCAAAGACTCCCCAGTGAGAGACTCGAATGAATCCCCCCATTCTGAGGAATCTCCCCCCTGGCTGGGCCTGTCTCAGTTTCCAGGATGTGTTCTAGAGAGGACCTTGGTGTCTGGGGCTCTCTGACCCTCAGCCGCGGCTCCCAGGATGTTTGGTCTCCTGGCTGAACGGGACACGGGGTATCAGACTGAGGGAGTTACAAGTGTGTGGGCTAAAAGCACTAAGGGTATATAAAAGCTGTATAAAAGGCTATCTAAAGGGGTATAAAAAAGGGGTATATAAAAAAGGCAGAAATCATCATGGCATCAGTACTTTACATCCCTTCAGATGCAGACATCCCTTCAATATGACAGCTTTGTATCCCTATGCAACAATAAAATAAACAAAAAGTCTGTGCTGACTTGTTTGTCCTGAAATTTTAGTAAAGTCTGGTCTCAGACAGAGACTGGAATATCTGGCTGACAGTGACCTCTTGAAGGGTATGAGTCATCAGAAGGTAATTTCTAGTCTCCACTCTAAAGGGTGTTCACCTGTATCAACTGGGATTTTGAGTCAAAAGCAGCAAGATGTGTCCTTTTTTCATGGTTCTCTACTGGGTAGAATTGCATTTTCTTTCTGTTGGGACTGTCATTTTACACTGCAGCTGCATTTTGTGGAGGTATTTATCTCACAAATGAAGTTTCCGATGGAGATCCAGTTAATCTCCACATGTTCTTTTCTGGCTTGTCTTCAGCAAGATCAGAATCATGCTGCAAACAGGGATAAACACCCTCTCCTCCCACCAGGGTCTCCAAGGAGCAGGGTTAGGTGCTCGTTAACTCCTACGGGATCAGAGAGTGCCTGTGTGAGTTATTGGTGTGCACAGGGGAGTTTTGGTTGTAGAACACCTGATTTTGGGCTAGCCTATGATGACAGGAGTTTTTATTTTTCTCACTGTGGATCTGCTTTATTTTGTGACTCAGTGTTTTGGACCCTGTGTGCCTCCAGGGACTGCCCTGGAGATCAGTGGTCTGTGCTGCCTCTGCCAGTGCAGCAGCTCATCCCAGTGGGGGCCCCTGTGTTTCCAGGGAGGGAAGAAAGTGGTGGACATTTGGGTTGCTTGTTTATGTTTCAAATTGCAGGTAAAATTTGCTACAAGAGCAAAAAGTGATAGCTCCCTCCAGCTGATGGCAGCTTCCTCACCTGCTGATGTAAATGAGATCACCCCTAAATGAGATCACCCCTCCATTTCTGCATTGGTCCTGTGATACCTATTTACCTGACTGGCTCTAAAGATGATTTATCCAGCCCTCAATGAATTCCTGGGACTACAGAGAATGGATGCTTAGTAGATATGTTTTCTTTGTTGGATCTCTAAAGAAATACCAGCATGTGTTTCCCGTTACCTGTCTTGGCATGTGCTGTCTGTTTGTCCTGATCACTTTGGGTGCATGCTGGGGGGGTACAAATGTGCATGATGAGGTTAAGAAGAGATGAGTGGATGCTCTGCAGGTGCTGTTTGCTTTCTCCTGGTGCTGCACCTAGGCAGCCCAGCCTGGGGACACACACACTGCCTGCACGGCTCAGCTCCCAGGGGCAGTGCTGCGTTTGTGGGGAGTCAGTGGCACCCCACGAGCAGTGCTTGTCCACCTGCATCTCTGCTTTCCTTTCCCAGCTCCCAGGAGCCCATCCCAGCTGCAGAGAGCGCCTTGGAGGAGGCCGGGGTGACGGAGGTGGCAGCGATGAGAAGGCAGGTGAGATGGGGGTGAAGGGCTGCAGATGTTTCCTGCCACAGGGGATGGGTGAGGAGGTTGCAGGGGCCAGTTGGTCAGTCCTGTTGGGCTGGTGCTATCAGGCTGGTCCTACCTTAAGGAGAAGCAGGAGAGGACTTACATGTGTGTTGATCCATCGAGCTCCTACCCCGAGGGGCTGAAGGGCTGCAGGACACAGCCAGACCCCTCTGTCTGGTGGCAGTGAGAGGGGCTCAGATGCTCTTTGATGGGAAGAACCTTTTCCTGAAGCATCTGCTGCAGACCTGAGGTACTGCTGCCACTCCTCCCACACAAAGGTAGCTGCTGCTTTAGAAAAGGAGGACATGAAGGAGGCAGCAGCTCCCATCATTCCATCCCTTGCTGTCCCATGCTTCTGGGGTGCTGACAGCATCCCGTGCTTTGCCGCAGGGCTGACAGTGGCCCCACTACTTCCCTTGCAGCTGGCGAGGATCTCGGGGAGGCTCCGTGTGCTGGAGGAGCAGTGCCATGCGTGGAGACAGAAGGAGGCCCTGGTGTACTCTGTGATGATCTCTGCTTGCCTCATCAACACGTGGCTCTGGCTGAGAAGATGAAGGCCTGTGGCCGACCTCCCCTGCTCGCCCTGTCAGGATGGGTGAGGACAGGGAGAAGAGTACTTGCCAGCAGTGAAACTGTTTCTTCTTGACTAGGACTGCTTTTTGCACTGTGGGCCCTCAAGAATCTGAGTCCTTCAGGCCTTGATGACAGTGAAGGTGTGAGGAGCTGCTGTGAAGAGCTGAGGTCTCCTAAGAACTTGGTGGCTGGCACAGGAGGTGTCTGTTCTGTGCAGTTGCTCTCAGGCTGCCAGAGGAGATGCAAACCCAAGGCGTTGGGTGTTTGTGCACGTGGGGTCCTGTTACAGTCATAGCCTGTGGTGAGCCCAGTCCCCTGGCCACATCCCACCCTGGAGAACTCAACTCTGACCCCATAAAAGTTCTCAGCCAACTGCTGTGGTATTCCTCATCTTCTGTAGAGTGACTGAGTGTTTCTAAGCTTCTGGTGGGTTTTCTTTTCTTCCTTGTGCAACTGCTGTTTGGTGGAGGTAATACTGCCAGGTCTCCTGTGCCACAGCCCCTCTTCCAGGAATGGAGCTGGAGGGGCCAGGAGCTCCCATCTCTGCAACCACAGCAGGTTTGCAGATGTTCAGATCCAAAGTGACTGTAAGAGCCTTGCTGACATCTGGGCTTATCCAGAGGCTCGGTTCTTTCCCAGAGAGATTCACATGGGAAACCTCTCCACGGTGACTCTGGATTGTAAAACCTCATCCCAACAACGTTAGCACCAAACAGGTCCGGGAAAACAGATATTTGTTAGGCTCCCAGTGGTGGAGGGCAGTGTTGCTCCCAGGTCTTGCTGCCAAGCTGTAACTTCAGTGATGGTACAAGAACATGGGTGAGGGAAATTTCTGACCTAGATGCTCTTTAGCTGTAAACAAGCTCAGTTCAACAGCTTTTCGGTTTGTTTCCTTCTCTAGAGTTCAGTAACACCTGAATCTGAGGTGACTTTGAGATGTTTTTGGTGGTTCATCCAGTACATCTGCTGGAGTTGTGCCTGCAGGCCCTGGGGGCAGGTTTTGGCAAGGCTTAACAGGACCTCTCTGTGCCACCTATACCTAATTATAGCTGGATCTACATGTCATCCAGATGTCCCAGTAGCTTATTTACAGACATCACTGCTTGGGTGTTTTCTGCTTGACACCGCATCAAGCGTCCGTGACTGTAAATCTGGCAGCTGGACAGTGACTAATAAATAACTGTCCCAAAGTAATTGCAGGTCTGAACCTGTGGCTGGTTGCTGAGCTGAGGAGAGCGCTGAGATTTATTGCAGGTGAGAGCCAGGATGCTGTGGTGGGCTCGGTGTGCTGTGCTGTGCCTGTACTGACGAGTGACTCCTGTGGCTTGTGGCTCAGGGATGTGGTCAGGGTCACCAGAGGACCTTACACGACTGTTATGTATAAGGGGGTGTGAGTCGTGCCAGGAAATGAGGTAAGTTGTGTGTCTGGTTTTTCTCCTTTGAGAGATATTAACTGCGTTTTTGCGGAAGCTCGTGGTTGGGGTTTATTTTAAGCTGTATTTTAGGGTGAGAAGGGATGACTTTCGGAGGGCACACCACCTTCAAAGTGTGACTTGAAGATGTTTGGAGGAGAAGTGGTCAAACTGGACGTGTTCTCATGGGCTAATTACTGGCAGATTGTGGAAGATGTACTATAACTTCTATGTAAGGCATCAATTGTGGTGTAAATCGGGAAACATTGAACACAAAATGCATATTTTAATAAACTCTGTGTGTTCTGGGCATGTTTCTTTTCTTTGGAATTTGATCCTGATATCCCAGTGGATGGGAAGAGGTAAGGTTTATTCCCTTGGCAGCAGGACTGTGACCTGCTGCTGGATGTTTCAGATCCAGCTGCCCTGGCTGAGGGGGGATCTTGAGGAGAAAAGCTTCTGGTTAATGCTGTTCCTGTTGGAGTGTCATGCTTTTATTTCCTTTTTCTCTTCCTTGCCTCCTCCTCCTGGCTGCTTTGTCCCAGGGCAGTGCACGTGGCAGGGCTGGGTGTCCCCAAAGGCCACTGCCACAACGACGTGCACAGCAAATAAAGCATCTTGGGCACGATGCTGCTCGAGGGAGCTCCGAGGGAGAGCTCCTGGACTTCCCATGTTCCTTTTGGAGGCAGCTGCAGGCAGGGAGCAAAAAGAGAGTTGGAAGAGGGGTGTGTTGCTGCCAGCTCTTGTGGTGAACTGCCACCTGGGTTCTGTGGTGTGGGGACAAGAGCAGGATGACATCCTGTGCTGCTGGGTGCTCACCCAGGAACCACAGCCCCAGTCAAGGCTGAGAAATTATTTTTCTTCCTTTGGAGTCCCTGCTGCCTGGGTGCTCAGTGAGACCAGAACAAGAGGAATTTAAGGCTTTGAAGGGGAAAGTAAAAGGTAAACCTTTGATAGCAAAGATAAAAGAGACTTCCGGTGCTGGTGCTTTCAGATCAGCCCTGCACAAGGTGCAGGACTCCATGTGCCCGTCAGGGACGGATCCAGCCTCAGCCACTGCAACTGGTTAGATCCTGGAGGAAGAGGGTAAAAACTGACCTTTTCCTTACTGCCTTGGGGGATGCAGATTTTCTGCTAACTGGGCATTAGAATGACTTGCTGAGCAAAAGAAGAGGGCAGAAATTGGTGAAAGGTGCATTTCATGATCACCTTCAAACTCTGCAGCTCGCTTTGATGGGACTCCAGAGCAGCACTTTTGATCCCCTGCTCCGCCAGCATGAGAAGAGGTAAGTGGATGTGAGGGTGTTAAAATGTGTCTACTTTTTCCAGTTTTCCATCCTAGCAGTAGCTGTGGCACAGCCTACGAAGCAGGGAAATAATCATCATCTTTGTTTTACCCAGGGCAGGGGGCTGGGAGGGGGGCGGAAGCAGAAGCCTGGGGAGTAATCCAGGTGCATCTCCCGGTGTGGCAGGACCTGGGCAGAAGCCTGGGGAGCAATCCAGGTGCATCTCCCGGTGTGGCAGGACCTGAGCCCATCTGGGGGAGGGGGGCTGGCTGTGCTTGTCCCTGGGTGGGCAGTGACCCTTCACCGAGGGGACTCAGGGGTCACTGGATACAGAGCTGCTCAGGATGGCTGTGATCTCCAACTGGGCACTGTCCTGGAGTTGTCTGCGGTCCCTCCAGCCCCTGAGGAGGTGACGGGTGGGGGGACAAGGGAACAAGTGCGTAGGGAAATGGAGCATCCCCGAGCAACACATTTCCCTCCTCCCCTTCCATCTCCAGACACAACGCTGGCTGCTATCAGCTCCTCTGGAGTGCGCCTTGCTGCCCAGGGCATCGAGGATGCTCAGGGGATGGGCGTGCGGGGCGGTGACAGACAGGGGTGTGTGCACTGTCCCCGCTGCCACCGCCGGGCTGCTGCCCAGGCACCGCACCGGCACCTCTGCTTGTGCTGCCCTGGCTTTGTGTTTTAAAAGCCGGAGCGCTCCGGAGGCAGCCCGGGAAGCTCCTGGGGCAGGGATACTCTCCGGGCAGCCCTGCCAACCCGCCTGAGGCAGCAGCACAGCGTCCAGGGCTGCGGGGGACGCCGGGCTCGTAAGTGGACCCTGGTGGCTTCTAGGCAATGGCACCGCTGGCCCGGGGAGGTGTGGGAAAGGAGGGGCAGGCAGGGCAAGGCAGGAGTGGGGTAGGTAAGGCAAGGGGGGGGTAGTAGGAAAGGGAGGGGTAGAAAAGGAAAGGCAAGACAAGGCAAGGCACAGAGAGGCCAGGCAAGGCAACCCAAAGCAAGGCAAAGGAGGAGGAGGAGGCAGGCAAGGCAAGGGAGGGGAAGGCAAGCAAGGTAAAGGAGGGTTTGGACTCGGAAAGACAAGGCAGGGGAGGGGTAGGCAGGGCAGGGAAAGGCAGGGAAAAGGAGGAGTACACAAGGCAAGGAATGGGACGGGGAGGGGCAGGCAAGGCCAGGCAACTGAAGGCAAGGGGAGTAAGAAAGGCAAGGGGAGAGAAGGAAAAAGAGATGTTCCTCTGGCGATGGATGAGGAGCCTGAACGATGAGGAGAGCATCTTTCATGGCCCCAGGCAGCTATGGGATCTCTTGGAGAGAATGAAATCCCTGCAGGACTCCTCCTGCAGCATCAGCCATGGTTAGTGGTGGGAAACACGGGGTGGGCACATGCTGTGGTATTTGACCCTCCCTTCCCACGCTGTGCTGGATTTCTGTGTCCAAACCATGTGACGTGTCCTGCGTGTCTTTTCCTGTGGCTGTTTTGTGCTTTTTGCAGGTCCCTGGGGTAGGGTGTGTGCCTGTGGTCTCCTCACACCGAGGATGCCAGCACAGAGCAATGATCTGCACAGCTCCCCGGCCAACCACCAGCCCTGCCCTCCCCAGCCCGAGGGAGACACCGAGGGGACAGGGCTGAGCACCACGAGGTCAGGCCGGTCCCTGCTTTGGTTGAGGGAGGCAGTGGTGGGGCAGGGGAGGGGAAGGCCAGCTCGGTGTGTCTGCTGAGACCTGGCTTGGGCAGGGCTGTGATGCCCAATCTCTGCTGCCAGCTTCCTCCAGTTCTCCTGGCTGTGTCAGTGCCATGGCGGCACAGTGCAGATGTGATCCCCCCTTTTCCCCACTGCAGGTCCTGCTCAACCCAGGATGACACCTCCTCAGAGCTGCAGAGAGGAGCCAGCCCTGATGGGGGGAAGCACAGAGCTGACCACGCTTTCCAAGGCCAGGGAGCCTTGGCCAGGTACCTGTGTGTGCCACTGGCATGGGGTGAGCCTGAGCCTTTTGTGCCTGGCCTTGACACTGGGGCCTTCCGAGGGGTCAGGATCACCCCCTGCTGTATGGAATTCATGGGATGCAGGGATGAGCGTCTGTGAATGCTGCTCTTTGTGCCCCAGTGCCCATGGAGAGGGTTGTGGTAGGGGATGCCTTCACTCCCACTGAGGTCCCAGGAGGGCTCAGGGCAGCCTCCCTCTGCCTCAGTTACCCACAGATTCCTCATATTCCTGTGGGAATGACAGCAGGATTGGGGGAAAGTTGTGGAACTCTACCAGGGTGGTCTCGCTTGTATATTTTTGGTCCCGCATCATCACTAAAGGGGTAAAAAAGAAATTCTAGTGCTTGAGAGGGAGCTGCGAGAGTTTTCTTCTCAGCTGTAGCTCCCCTGATGACTCTGAAGCTTTCGCTTTGTCCTTGCTCTGTAGACAACTCCTGAGTCTGCCTCTCTCCCGTGTCCAGGATAGTGCGGCTGGTGCTGGTGCTCAGGGACTGGGCCAACAAGAGCCTGCACGAGGAGCAGCAGCGGCCAGACCCCTTCCTGGAGCGTTTTCAAGGCCCTGAGCTCCTGACAGCGGCTGCAGGCGCTGGTGATGAACTTGAGGAGGCTGAGAAGTTAAACAAAAAGTAGGGTCCCTTTCCTGTGGCCCCAGCTGTCCTTGGCTGGGGATCAGCTGTGCATGGAGCTCGGGGCCTCCCACTGGGGATGGGAAAGAAGGAAGTGGGATGAGTGGTGGGAAGGGTCCCTCCTGCCCTCTCCAGCCCCTGCCTTGGCAGCCAGCCTGGCTCTGCTGGACTGTTTTGCTGACACACAGGACCTGGTGGTTAAGCCCTGTGGAAAAGACCTGGCCTGTCCCTCAGCCAATGGGGTGTTCTCTCTCCTGGTTCATGCCCTGGTGGGAAACACATCAGACCTCCCAAATTTCATACCTGTCCCCACACTAGGGTTGTGTTTGGAGCCAGCCCTGGATCAATAATAATAATAATAATAATAATAATAAAAATAATAAACACCTGTAGCTTGTGCATATGAGGGGCTGGACACAAGCCAAGGGATGCAGGACTGCACCCAGCAACCACTAAATCCCACCCAGGAGCCACAAACCTGTGGGATTTGCCGGTCTCATTCATCATCTGCAGGATGAAGGGAGTGTGTTTGCTGCCTGTGCCCCCACAAAGAGCAGCTTTCTGAAAAAGCTCTTTCAAATCCAGCCCTTTCATCTCCTCAGCTCACACTCCTGGTGAGAAGCAATAACCTGGCTTTTCTTCTGCTGGCTAATTAGAGGGCAAAGCTCATAGACTAGTCTGGACCCTACCATTATACATGGTAATTAAAACACCAAGAAATAATTGTTTTCTGTAGGAGAAAAATAATCTGAGCCTTGTATCTGGGTCTTCAGTAGTAATGGAAGAAAAACTGGTCTGCCCTGTGAGGTTAAGGGGAGCTTGTCCGTGACTAGAAGGAGCTGAAGTGTGCTGTGAAAGGGCCAGTGGTTCTGGGGATACAGTAGGAACTTCTGGGGTTTTCTAGGTCCTCAGCTCCACAGGTAAGAAAAGCCCCAAGTCTGATAATCCCACATGTGAGCAGCTGCTGCTCATGGCTGTGGCAGGCTCCACGGCTCCAGGCCTGAGTGCAAAGCCTTTGGGAAGAGGCAGATGATAATTCCCTCTTCCTGGGTTAACCCAGAGCCCTGGTTTTCGAGCCCTGGCCCCGCTGTCAGCGTAATGTCAGTGATTCTGGCCACCTGTCATGGCAGCACTGGTGATTTAAAGCTGAAATTACCAACATCATTAGAGCATTATTGATGTGCTTGTGGGTGCAGGTGAGTCAGTGATTTCCCTGTAGCAGTGCTGTATGTCCCATGGAGCAGAATTCCTTTCTCAAAAAAAAAATGTTCAAGTTGCACTTTCTGGTTAAAAAGAAGTACTTTTAATGGGGGGCTGGACCACTTGTCTGTGGGTGCACAGAGGGTGAACATGAGGGACTGGGGCTGGCTTTGTGCTGAGTGCCTGTCCCCGTGCTGAGGGAAGGAGACTTCCAGGCAGGGGTTCTGCCTTTGAAGCTGCCAGAAATAATGGAGTGGGCATGGGGAATCTGTTGGCAAGTGGGTTGTTTTCTTCCCTGTCACTGGAGGGAGTTTTGCATGTTCAAAAGCTGGAAGGGAGGGAAGGAGGGAGGGAGGGAGAGGATGTTTTGCCCTACCAGACTGCAGCAGCTATAAGCCTATCAGCCCAGCCACAGAGTTTCTCTTCCCCAGCTTCTCCAGTGAATCTGGCAACTGGAGCACACACTTCTTATCTCAGAGTCCCAAGACGAGCAGGATCAAACACTTGGGAGCAGTTCAAAGGCTGGACCCCGGGCTGTGCAGACTGCAGGAGGCACAGCGATGGCAGCCCTGCCATGCCAGATGCCCCCGGGGCCACTGCTCCGGGGCTTGGGCAGCCCCTCCTGGTGCTGGCACTGATCTGCAGCACACTTTCCTTCCTGCTCCAATTAATCTTCTCTTCAGATCTGCCTGGCACCGGTCCCTACCTCATCTGGGAGAAGCGATGTCATGTCATGTCACGAGAACTTTTCTGATCACCCTCTTCCATACATCTCTGCCACTGGGGTGCTGTGTCATGTGGGCCACCTTCTTTGCCTTACCATCCCACAGTTTCCTCTTCTGCTGCATTCTCAGCTCAGTTTTAGGGATAAAGGAACTTAAACAGAGCTGGAATTTGGCACTGCTGGGATTGGTTTTGGCTTACAGACTGGCACCCAAGCTGCAGCTCTGTTCGAGGCAGTGTGGTGCAAGGGATGAAGGATGTGGCTCAGATGGTTCCTTCCAACCCTGTTTTCCACATTCCACATGCCAGCTCTCTGGCTCTTCTCTCTGCTTCCAGGAGGAAATGGCAGTTCTTTGTGGTGGACCCTGCGGGGGACTGGTATTACCACTGGCTGGCTGTGATTGCAGTTCCTGTCCTCTACAACTGGTGCCTGCTCGTAGCCAGGTGAGCTGGGAGGTTGTAGGGTCCCTGCCTCCTCTGACCCTCCTGATCACCTGGTTGTTGTGGCTCAACCAGGATCAAACTGACACTGAGGGTTCTGGGGCTGGCGGGTACTGAAAGGAAAGGGACCCTCCACTATCACTGTGAATTCTGTGGTGCAAAGGCAGAGCGTCCATCCTCTGGCCCAGCTGGAAAGGGCCGTGGTTTCAGGGTCATTTGGGAGGTGGTTTCAAGACATTGCTTTACCTACATCAAGGAAGGGTAGATTTTTCAGAGCAGGGAGTTTTGATTCCTAGAAGAGGAGTGCCCAGTGGCCAAGCTCTGTTGCAGAGTTGGGTGCCTCAGGATCAGCCTATATCCAGCTGTAATAGTTGGAGAAGATGTGGGAATTTGCGGTCTCACACCCTGTTTGATGACCTTCTTCCAGGGCTTGTTTCACTGACCTGCAAAAGACCTATTTTGTCCTGTGGCTGGTGTTAGATTACATCTCAGATGCTCTCTACCTGGAGGACACAGTGATCCGCCTGCACACAGGTGAGCAGCATCCTGGCTTTCCTTTAATCCCTTAAAAGTGGAGATGAGCTGCAAGGGACAGGCCTAATCTACAGTTCCATTAGAAGGAGGGTTTTGTCTACCTTGGTGTTTGCTAGTACAGAGCAGTCTCCAGAGAAAGAATCTAGTTAGAAGATCTGGGAAATGGAGTAAGTTTCAATATGAAAGATTAATCATCCCAGCTTTCAACTTCACCTTTGAATAATTGTACAAAATTACCTGCATTACTATTGGTATTCGGGCATAGTTGAAGGTCTGTATCTCTGATTTTGCATCAGTTCAGCTAATGAATTATCTGCATGGAAAAATGGTAGAATTTAATGTTCTCGGAAGGCAGCACTTGGCTGTGCATTTTCTGTCAGAACTGCAATAATTCATGATCTGGAGGACAGAAACCTTTGTGTCCCTGTTTCTTTGTGGCAACAGACTAAATCCCTGAGTTATACCTTTGGGTGGCTTTTGTCAGATGAAGGGCTTGAGTGATAACAAACTGAGTAGAGCAGGTGGGACTGGTAATATTTGGGTGACCCTGTGTATTTATGCCCACAAATCCATGGCATACCCTAAACTATTGCTCAGGTGCTTACAAAACCTGCAGAAGAATCAAACATAAACCAAGATAATCCTGTAATTTGCTTCTCTTCAGGATTCTTGGAACAAGGCCTCCTGGTTAAGGACCTGAAGAAGTTACGGGATAACTACATCCACACGCTCCAGTTCAAGCTCGATGTTCTCTCCATCCTGCCCACAGACCTGGCCTATTTTGCGATGGGATTGCACTGCCCTGAGCTGCGTTTCAACAGGCTGCTGCGCTTCTCCCGCATGTTTGAGTTCTTCGATAGGACCGAGACCAGAACCAGCCACCCCAACATCTTCCGCATCAGCAACTTGGTTCTTTACATCCTGGTCATCATCCACTGGAATGCCTGCATTTATTATGCCATCTCCAAGGCCATAGGTTTTGGGGAGGACAGCTGGGTCTATCCCAATGTCACAGACCCTGAGTATGGGTATCTGACCCGGGAGTACGTCTACTGTCTTTACTGGTCTACGCTGACTCTGACCACCATCGGGGAGACCCCTCCTCCCGTGAGGGATGAAGAGTACCTCTTTGTGATCTTTGATTTCCTCATCGGTGTCCTCATCTTTGCCACCATCGTGGGGAACGTGGGATCCATGATATCCAACATGAATGCCACCAGGACGGAGTTCCAGGCCAAAATTGACGCCATCAAACACTACATGCAGTTCCGCAAGGTGAGCAAAGACCTGGAAACCAAAGTCATCAAGTGGTTCGACTACCTGTGGACCAACAAGAAGGCAGTAGACGAACGGGAGGTCCTCAAGAATCTCCCTGATAAGTTAAGGGCAGAGATTGCCATCAACGTTCACCTGGAGACACTGAAGAAGGTGAGGATTTTCCAGAATTGTGAGGCAGGGCTGCTGGTGGAGCTGGTGCTGAAGCTTCGCCCTCAGGTGTTCAGCCCAGGGGATTACGTGTGCCGGAAAGGGGACATCGGGAAGGAGATGTACATCATCAAGGAGGGCAAGCTGGCTGTGGTGGCGGATGATGGGATGACACAGTATGCTTTGCTCACTGCAGGGGGCTGCTTTGGGGAGATCAGCATCCTCAACATCAAAGGCAGCAAAATGGGCAACAGGCGCACAGCCAACATCCGCAGCTTGGGCTACTCTGATCTCTTCTGCCTGTCAAAGGAAGATCTCATGGAAGCAGTCACAGAGTATCCTGATGCCAAAAAGATCTTGGAGGAGCGCGGCCGGGAGATCCTAATCAAGGAAGGGCTGCTGGATGAATCAGCTGCAGAGGAAAGCACAGAAGGGAAGAGCATAGCGGAGAGGCTGGACAGGGTGGCCTTGAACCTGGACACACTGCACACCCGCTTTGGCCGGCTCCTGACGGAGTACAACGATGCCCAGATGAAGCTCAAGCAGCGTATCACTGCTCTGGAGTCCAAGATGAAGCAGGAGGAACTGGAGGATTTCTTCTCTGATAGCTCAGACAGTCTGTTTGAGGATGAGGAGAAAGCGTCACCTGGTGGGATGCAGTGAGGGGGAACAGAGGTCAGCTGGGTGATGTCTGACCTTGTGATGAGACAGTGTTTGCTGTTTCACAAGGCAGACCCTGTGGCTGCCTTGCCAGGGCCTTTTCTCAGGTCCTTAGCACTGCTGCTGGCACTGCCTTGATGGCAGCTCCTGAGGCGGCTCTAAATCAGGGGATTGTTCCGGCTCTCCCTCTGACCTGTCCCTTTTTTCATTGCCTTTTGGGTTCAGCCTTTATAACTCCCTTCAGATAATCAGTCCCCAGTGAGTATCTGCAAACACTGCCCACTCTGCACCCAGAGACTCTTTCCCCACAAGATCCCCAAACTCAGCTAAGACAGGCCAGACTGTGCCTCTGACATCTGCAAATGGAGAAGCTTGTCCAGGTCACTGTCACTGCCCTGGTCACCACCCTTGCTGAGGCTGGGGGCTGAGCTGGCAGGGCCTGCAGCCCCTGCCTCCTGCCTGCCTCTCTTTCTGTTTTATTTGGTGCTATCAGAGGGCACCTGGTACAGGTGGTTTGGTGCCCTGAGCACTGCACCTTCCTGAGGGCAGGGTTCCTAAGCCCTTCCACTGTAGGAGCAGTGTGATTCCCATTTGGGCTGTGGATGTCTTGGATGACAAGCGCAATTCAGAGGTGCAGTGCTACGAGCAGCAGTGAGACAGAGTGTGTCTCTCTGCTCTATCTAATGACAGCCAGATGTGCCAGGAGAGGTTTGGCTGAAATGGCATGTTTTTAAGGAACAAAGCCATGGTGGGAGCCAACTGTGCCCATATTTGCTTTGCTGTGAGTAGCTCAGAGAGAGCGCAGAACACATTTATTTTCTTAGGCAGGGGGTTTTCTTGTACTCAGTGGGGAGTTTTGGGGCTTTGCAGGCCGCAAAGGCCCCTGCCTTCTGGAGGAGAGATGAGCGGCAGAGCCACGGGGACACGTGTGATGATGGAAACGTGGCACCACTGCAAGCGCCAGCAAAGCTCTGCCAGGCTGTGCTGCAGCCCTGGGGGCTCCACGATGTGAGCAGCCTGATGCGGGGGGGAGAGTGCAGGAATAGCCCCCAAACCCCTGCACGCAGCAGCAACACCAGTGCAAGCAGCAGTGTCACCCAGGCCTCGGGTACAGGGTGGGTGCTGGGGCTGGAGGATGACACCTCATGTCTTGGTTCTGGGCCTGTGGGCCCACTCCACCTGTGAGGTGGGCTTGGGCTGGTTTCCAAGCAGGAGAATATTTGGTGGAGAAGGGAATTTATATTCTGGGTCAAATTGAGCCAAGAGTTTGGCTAAAATGATGGGAGGACACATGGGGAAATGGCATCCCAGAAAGGTTCATAGTGGAGAACTGAGGGTATTTCCTTTGTTCTTTCCTTCCCTCCAATGTAAAACTGCCTCTCTGCATTTCATATGAACATTTTCCATTTAAAAATAATGGCCTTGCTTTTTGGGATTGTGGGGGTAGGAACAGTTACATTACCAAAATTAGAATTTGGGGTAACAATAAGTTTTTTTTTGTCATCTCTGAATTAAACTGTAGATATTCTGGGTTTGGTTTTTTTTTTTCCCTTTTATGACCAAGATGCTCTTGGCTGAAGTCGGCGTGGTTGCAGTTCAGCTACTCCTTATAAAGATATGAGCCCCGGCTCCCAGATTTCCCCTTTCCTGTAAGTATCGCTCCTGAATTTGCCACTGGCTCTTTGCAGAGCCCGCCCCGCTTTGCCCGGTCCCCTCCTGCTCCGCTTGTTCCCCACTCCACCCGTTCTCCCTGCTTCGCCCGTTCCCCCGGCACTGCCTGTTCCCGCTCCTGAATTTGCCACTGGCTCTTTGCAGAGCCCGCCCCGCTTTGCCCGGTCCCCTCCTGCTCCGCTTGTTCCCCACTCCACCCGTTCTCCCTGCTTCGCCCGTTCCCCCGGCACTGCCTGTTCCCGGCACCGCCCCTTATCCCGCACCGCCCGTTCCCTGCTCT
>VZTA01021243.1:173159-194563 GCA_013398855.1 Mohoua ochrocephala | reverse complement strand
TCGGGCCGGGCCCCGCTCCGAGCCGGAGCTCGGACT
Source organism: Mohoua ochrocephala (assembly GCA_013398855.1). Classification (NCBI taxonomy): domain Eukaryota; kingdom Metazoa; phylum Chordata; class Aves; order Passeriformes; family Acanthizidae; genus Mohoua; species Mohoua ochrocephala. The sequence continues at coordinate 194,527 of VZTA01021243.1, read as the reverse complement.
GGGTCCTTGAATGCCGCATCACGAGTGTTTCAACTGCGGCGCAGCCCACGGTTGTTTCTTCAGCTGCCTATGGCCTCTGGGGTGATGTTTTCCCCCTGGCGGCCGGGCCGGGCCGGGCCCCCGCCCGTCCTTCCTGCAAGCACGCAGGAAGCCCGAATCCCGAAATCCCGCTCTGGGTTTAGCAAATATGTGAATCGCAGAGGCGGTACCAGCTTTCTGGTTGGTCCATCTAACCAAGGTTAAACCCATAACACACAGCATCTGCCTTTTCCTAATCTCACCCTCCATGTGGCTGGGAGTGGAGGGCAAAGCTGCCTGTCACTGTGGCTCCAGGGCTCAAGCTGTGTGGAGAGGGATGAGAAATCAAATCTGTAAGGTCTTTCTGTGTGGTTTCCACTTCTACAGTGTCAGTAGTCACCAAGCACACGTTGCTGATTTGGGAGGATTCCTATCAGATGCTTGGTCACTCTGAATCAGCAAGGCTGTGCTGATATGTACCCACTGCAGCCTGGCCCCTCCTGCAGGCTCTTGGTTGTGCTCAGAACCAGCCAAGAACCAAGATACAAATAAAATAGAGAAGGAAAAACCAACCAAATGAAAAAGGTCTGCTGCCCGAGAGCAGCTCTGTGAATATTAGCCAGTTTCTTTGTGGGCAAAGCCAGAAGCCCAGCCAGGGCTTGTTTGACAATATCAGCATTTTCAGGGAACAGCCAGGGTGTTTGTGTCACTTAGAACCTGGGAGAGGCATCTCACAGGGCTGCCAGGGCCAGGACAGCAGGTGACGAAAGGGTCGACAAGGGTCAAGCCAGTATGTTAGCTGCAGTTTGAGCATGACAGTCTCTCTGGGAGCCCTGTGTGTGTGCATGTGGCTTCCTCGTGTCTGCACTGCCGTGTCTTGATGTTCATCTCTCCCCTCTGCTCTTTCTTGGGGCAGGAACAGAGCCCATGGAATACGAGAGAGAGAAGCTCTGGCCCTGCTGTGTCAGTGCACTGACAAAACACATCTCCTGAGGAGGGGAGGCAAGGTTTCCAGAGCACTGCTGGCTTTGCTTGTGGGCAGAGCAAGCTTCTGCCTGGCAGCTCCATCGTTTGCCAACTGCAGAGGGTTGGGGAGGGAGAGGAGATGGGGAGTGACAGGTCGACCCTCTGGGTGGTATCTACAGAAAGAAGGCAACCACAGGCAGGCAAGGAAACTGCAGGGTGATCTGCAGTGCTGGAGGGTCTTCTTATGGCAGGAGGTCACCTCCCCAGTCTCTCTCACCTTGGGCTGCCCCACAAGTTGCCTCAAGGCACATGTGGGAATGTTAGGGGGAGATTTTAATGGCCACTGAAGCAGTGTTTCAGCTGCTGTGCCCAGATGTGTCCTGTGGACTTGCCTTCTCACTCCTGCATTCCCAGGGCGCCCATTCCCACTGCAGCTCAGCAGGGCCCAAAGCCACCCCATTTTCCATGATCTTTGCTGCAGCAGGCTCGCTGCTGGGCTGCCTTCCTGCCCTTCCTGAGCTGATCCTGCTCTGTGGCTCAGCATCCGGCCCTTCCCATCCTGAGCCAGACTGGCGTAACTCAGCACAGGCAGAATTGTTGAGGATCTGCAGGATCCAAGGACTAAATCTTCCTTGGCTTTTGAAATCCAACTCCAGGTCACCAGACCCCTTTCCCACCATCCCTGCTGTGTTGCACAGTGAATTGTGCACAGAGGAGGATCACAAGCCCCTTTGAGAGGAGGGGGAGTGTCACCTTCAAAAGGCCTGTCTTGAGTCTTGGGTTCTGCTGCAAATTACTCCCCTTCCAGAAGTTTCAGCAGTGGCTGCTGCTTATGTATTTTTTTTCCAGGCTTTCCACGGGTTTATACAAACTTCCTATTATAAACATGAATTCAGTTGAGGACCTCTGGGTTAAATCCTTCAAGTGGTTGTTATTTTACTTCTTCCACTTGGGATTTCTGGAAGAATGCAGTACTTAGCACACATTTAAATTACAAGGAAGTGCAGGAAACATTGCAATCTTTTCTCCCTCTATTTCATTAACCTCTTTGCTCTCTGAAGGACTGGCAGCCCCAGAGGAGAGCAGATTTTTCCAATGCATGGTCCTGTTGTCACGCCTGTCAGGAATTCCCACCAAAATTCAGAGGCTGACTGCTTTTACATTTAATGGCCTAAATATTTATACATTTTTTTTATTAACATTGGTGGGCCTGGCCACATTTTCATTCATTTCTCCCACTTTCAATTGACCCTTGGTTTTTTTCCTCCTTGATCTTGCTAAGGAGCTCCCCAGTTCAAGACAGACAAGAAACTGCTGGAGAGGGTCAAAACTTGTACTTCAGGCTTTCCTGAAGAGTCTCCCTACTAAGCAAGCATAGCAAAGGAAGGTCGGGAAGGAGGGTGCAGCATGTCTAAGTGAGAGGTTTCTATTCTGGTGGGGATGGAAGTCCACTGAGGGTGATGACTGATTGGGAGTTATGCTACATCTTCAATTACCTGCCATCTTTTTCAAAACACACTTATAAAATACCAAACTCAGCAGTCTTGGCCGAGACAATTGGTCCTGGAAGCAGTTACTAATTCTTAATCACCTGCAGCATGCCATGAGCCTCACGACTGCTTCCATTATTGGAGGGGAATGAGGCAGCCCCAGCCCCAGCTGCTGTGCCCTGATGGATTTGGGAAGATCGGGCTTCACGGCAGAGTTAAAAGGGAGATGTTGCTAACCCAAACTGTTCTGGGCGCAGCAAAATGGGTGCAGCCACTCCCTCGTCATGCTGTGGGGCTTCTCCAGGGTTGGCAAAGGGGGTGATGCCCAGGGTCTGAGATCACTCTGGGCTGGGAAAGTGCAGTTTGGCTTCTCCTACTGCCCACCGCTCTGTTCCTCACACATGTGGGATGGCTCTGCCGCTGCCTCTCCCAGGGGTTCACCCACACACAGCTTGGCACGTACTCTCCGAGACAGAGGAAAGGAATGGAGGAGCAGGGGGAGGCGAGAGGAGGGGAGGTTGAGAAGTTTTCCAGTTTGGAAAATTATTCTAAAGCTAAAAAATGGAAAGCTAAAATCCCCCACTGGGAAACCCCTTGGAGGATATCAGAAAATGAGGCTGAGTAGTTTCTTTGGATCCTGTGGAATTTAACGCAGATTTGTCATCTAGCTGTCAAACCCACTAGAAATGTCTCACTCTCTATTAATAGTTTCATAGATTTTAGAGATTTTTCTGGCTCAAAAGACCATTCTGTTCATCTCTTCTTGCATAAAATTGGCTATTCCTGTATTAAGCCCGTCCACCCTGGTCAAACATAAGCTTATCTTTCCAGAAGATCTCCACTGAGGTTTAAACATTTCCAGGCATGGAGAATCCATCGTGTACCTGGTGAATTCTTGCAGAGGCTAATTGCTCCCACAATTAACCATGTCTTCCTGAACATATCCAGCCTTCCAGCCGCTGCCTTTGATCCTGCGGGGGTTCAGTTGGGTTAAAGAGCTCTTAATCATGAGGTTCCCCTTCTAGGGACTTGTTCATCTCAGCAGCTCTTAGTCTGTGGCCTGCTGACCTGTGGGACTTTCCTCAAGGTTGCAGCACGGAACGTGGGAGCAGCTGGCGTGTCAGGAGGCTTCAGTCAATTGTACACGGGTCACCACCAGAAAAACAGCAGAGGAAAGAGCCAAAATGGTTGATTTCTGGGTCTTTGGAGAATTAGAAGTGGGTTGCAGTTGTTGCAGTGTCTGCACTCAAGTGTGGCAAGGTGTGGGAGCAGTGGGGAGCTGCTGGTGGAGGTGACGCAGAGCTGGAGTGCTCCTCCTTGCTGTTTTGCAGAGAACAAGATGCAGAGAGTTGTGCCAGAGCTCATGATTAAGGACCAATAAAACCTTCCCTTTGCTGCCACGGCTTCTCCAGGAGGCTTGTTACAGCTGCATCCCAGGAAGCTGATTTAGAAGTGTTATTGGGACCGGGATGTTTTTATGAGGTGCTGCTTTCACACCTCACTGCTTGGGAAGACCAAGCTGCCTTAATTAAAGACCTGGAGGGACACAGCTACAGACACTGGCTAACCAACACCCATGACCCAGCTCCCACAGTGGGATGGACACTGGTCTGGGAGCCCCTGGGTGCCCAGCTCTGCCCTGAGGGGCCCAAAGGCAGGGCTGGTGCCTGCGGAGGGGAAGAAGAACACATCTGTAGTGCAGAATTATTTTTCAGGCCTCATCTCCTCCAAGGCCCTGGAGCGTTGCGCTGGTTCTCCCTGGGGATAATCTGTCAGGAGACAAATCTCTCTCCTGCACTGGCCTGCGTTGCACAGCAATTGTCCTTGGAGAATAAGGTTTGGATGGATGACTCCAGCAAAAGTGAGACCCAACAGTAAATGAATTCAGCTATGGGCTGGCGTGGAGCTGCTCAGCCTTTTGGTTTGAGGTACCAGCTGTATTGCCTCCAAATTAAAACATATTCCACTCTCAGCCATACCTCTATCTGTTCTGCCAGTGGAATGCCGAACTCAAAGAAATCTGGGCATGGCCTGTAATTAATACATGATAACTAAATTTCTTAATTTAGTTAAATTTCTTGAGACAAGCAGCCCAGACAGACATGTCCAATGAACAGCTGATGACAGAAATTTGTATTTTTTAAAAGGAGAAGCAAACCTAATCTGTCCTTTCCGATGGAGGACTTCACAAATTGCACAGTTTCCAAATGCTCTTTAGTCATTAACCCTAATTATTGGAGCTAGTTACACACAAATTTACATTTGCAACTGGGAAAGCAGTAAATCTCGATATTTAAATAAATATATAGACATGCCAATTTTACCAGCTCTTCTTCTTCCCCCTGAAAGCTGTGTGATCTGAAAGGCAGAAAGTCCAAGAGGCCTGACGTATGGGACCCGATGGTTTCTAACAGCCAAGCAGGTACGAGCTGCAGAGCTTGGCTTCAGTAATGGAGCATCTTCTTTTAGTTGATTAAAAGCAGGTTAGAGGTGATGTGATAATGGTCTGGAAGTGCCTGCATCCAGAGGCAGCTTCGGAGAGGCTCTTTAATCTTTCAGACAAGAGCATTTTGAGGCTGAAGAGTTAGCCAGGAAAAAAGGTTAAAGGTATGGCATGCAGTGCGAGTTTAATTACCCAGAGGAGCAGTTCCCCAAGGGTGCTGTGTGCTGCCTTCAGCCAGGTTATTTTGGAGGAGTGACGCAGAACCAGGGTTGGGATCCTGCAGGGAGCCCCGGGAAGCAGCTCCCGGTGCTCGCCCCCAGTGAGCCATCAGGGCAGGGCAGCGTGTTTATCTGGGAACTCAGCTCCGTTCCCAGGCTTCCAAGTGGCAGTGGCACGCTGTATGTTTGCCCCGGGGTTCTGGACAATGTCTTCATTTCCAGCTTACCGGGTGATGTGTGGTTCACAACGGTTCCTGGGAATTTATGATAGCCTGGGAAGAGCTGGTGAGTCAGGAGGCAGGCAGTCATTAATTTCCAGTAATGCCACAGACCGAGTTCATTACTGTTATCAGGAGATGAAATGATATGAAAAGTAGATTTATTTATTTTTCTGAGGCTGATGCAGTTTGCTTTTGGAAGACACTGCACTCTGGGGAAAAGCAGCGCCAGTGCATTGGCAAGAGAGGAGCCTGAATCCTCTCGCAGCAGTTTGTTCAACGCAGAAATGTTTGCTGTGTGTTTGAAACAAGAGGTTGTATCAAGGTCACTCCGCTGAGACTCAGCTTTGCAATCCCTGTGAAAGGAGAGCTCTTGCTCTCGCTGTCCTCCGAGATCTTTTTTTACTCCTCTCCTCACGGAAAGGGCAGGGCTCGCAAGTTCTGGCAGGAGGAATAAAAGGTTTTCAGAATGGGCACTCTTACATAGTGTCCTGCTATAAAGAACTGCTATAAAGCAACTGAATCTGTTCCAGAAAGTATCCCTGTCTTTCTCACATGCTCCCTCCAGGTCCAGCCTTGCCTCTGCTTTGTGGTTGCAGAGGTGATTCAGGTCTGTTCTTCCGGCACCAGACCCTCAGGGTGCCAAGGAGGAAATGGAGAACTAATCCATTTGAAAATCTTTTAGCAGCTTACATTAACATTAATCTGGCAGTTACCATAAAACCTTCAGGAGCTGTCCTCACTGAGCGCTTCCCTTCTCTTTTTTAGCATCATCTGGAGGGTGCATGGATGGTGAGACCAGCGCTGTGTCCTACTGCCCTCCCAACCCGAGCAGGACTGGCAGCACTGTTCAATTCCTCTGCTCCCTGTGCTGTCACACTGGGCTCAAGAGGTCAATCTTGGGTTGAATTTCATTCCATTCCAGCAACCTAATACTGGCAGAGTATGTCATAGTCACCCTACAGTTCCCAGGTAGTGCTCTGTTGATGCCACAAGCAGGGAAGCGGCCCGGGGATGGACTGAGCTCGGGATAGCAGTGGTGTTGTTCTTATGGTGACAGGGGCCCTGGATTAATTCAAACACTGGCAGCACTGAAGGAGACACAAAAGCACCCATCCATGTTGCAGGCTGAGCAAATAAAGAAACTGATTGCTGGAAAGTTTTATGAGGATAATAAACAACATCATAATAAATGGCCATGAATATTTCATGGCGAGTGTAGTGCTGAGATGATGTGCCATAGAGGAGTGATGGGTTTTTCAACATTTGGATGCAAATGGGGAGTGTGTTCTATATTTTGCAGGTTTCTCCCCAGACGCACCGCGTTTTCTAAACATCAGATTGACTGGGAGCGTTTGATATGAGAAACAACTTCAGGGCTCTGGTTAGTGTCAAAGAAAAGCACAGGCAGTATCAGAGGATTGTCGGTGCTAGAGATGAAAAAATCCCACGCAGATCAAGCAGCCCCTAAACATCGGGGGAAGGTAGGTAGGAGCTACCAAAGGCAAATCACGCTCTGTGCTATCCTTGGAGCTGGGAGCTGAGCTCCCCGCCCAGTAACAGCAGCCCCTCTGCGCTGGGGACAGCGCAGCCCCTGGGAGAAGAGATCAAAGTGAGGGCCAAGTCCTCCTTCCTCACTTACTGCTTGGGGGCAGAGGTTTGAGCTTGCCTGGGGCAGACAGCAAAAGGATCCCCTTTCTGGAGGGGACCAGGGATTTTTGAGTTCCACCCAAACTTGCATACGAGGTTGGTTTTTTTTGATAGAACCCTTTGTTCAAAGGCATGGAGAGATACCTGGACCGATGCCTCCACCTGAACAGGTTCCTCTGCAGGGACACTCAGCCCAAGGGCACTGGGCAGGACCCGCTGCGTCGGCCCCACACAGAGGAAACTGGGTTCCTTGGGGTTTGTTGGCTGCTCTCTGCTGGCAAATGCTCCTGCCTGAGCACGAGCACGGCCCAGGGCACAGTGCTGAGCACGGCCCCTCGTTAGCCGAACATCTGTGTGCCATCACACACAGGAACACACGCAGATGAGCGCATGCAGGTGCTGGCAGCTGCCAAGGCCAAGTGCCAGTCTGTGCCCAGATAACACAGCAGTGGGAGCACTGATAGCCCCCTGCTTTCTTCCTGCAGCTCTCTCAACCTTTGCTGATACACCCTGGCCTGCTGCTCTTCACAAGCATCTTTCATCCTTGTCCTGTCTCCTTCTCCCTTAATTAATTCTGTCAGGTCCCCAAACATCTATCAAAATGCAGCGCACATTGCATATTCACAAGTTTGGATGGTGCAGGGACAGTTTCTAACAAGCCACCTGCCTCCTGTCCTGTTTGGCACAGGTGGCAAAGCCAGGGGGTGGAAAGAGAGGTGGGACTAGAGGAAAGCAGCCTTTGCAGGTGCCTGGCTGGGCAGAGGCACAGGTATGGAGCTGAAGGAGACAGCCTGCTTGGGCTCTGATCCATCAGCCGTGGATAAACTTGGCTGTTTTCACCCGTTGCTGCAGCTCTCTGCTTCTGTTTTCCCTTTTCCAAGGCAGAGTGAGGAGCACACCCATCCTCCCAAGTGAAGGAAGCATTGTTGAGTAGGACCCGCACCTCAAAGCAGTAAGATCCAACAAATTACCGTCTACTGCCACTTCCAAAGCTGGTTTGTCACCCAGCATGGGCTGGGAACCATCCCTCCTGCCTCCTGTGTCATCCTTCTGGGGACATCAGCACAGATACCCCACTGGGGACTATTTCTCCTGTCTGCTTCACAAGCTGCCAGTGAACCCACAGTGTTTCCTTTGGATTTCTCACTTAGTTCCTCCTTGTGGTGCTGCTGAACTGGTGACACCAGTGACACTTACCCTGGTTCCTTGTTCCCAGAACGGTTGCTCTGTGGTTTTGCCCTCTGTGCTGCATTGCTGGGCCTGGATGACTCAGGGCCTTGTTACTTCCAGGCTTTTCAAGGGCTTATTCCAATTTCCTGACCCCTGCAACCAAGATCAGTCCCAACCACCTTGTTCAGGACTCAGCACCCACACACAGATGTGGAAGCTGCTCTGCAGAGGCCTGTTTTCACCAACACATCGATGAATAAACAGGCCACAGCCCCTAGATGTGTTTGGCCAGCTGGTATCTCAGTGGAGGTAGGCCCATCACATGGAAAGTGCCTTTTCAGAAAATAAATAAATAAATTTTAAAAAATAGGAAAAAAAGGAAGAAATAGAAAATGGAAAAAAATACCCTTGTTTTAAAGTCTGCACCTGAGTGATGCTGTGAGCTAATTTTTCCCAAAATGGGTGTTGTCAGTTGATGAAAACTCTTCCACAAAGATGTTAAGCTCACTTTCTGGATCAGAAGTATTTCTTCTTGGAGAGTGCTGATGAGATTGTGCCTTGATCAGCCAAAGTGGGGCTGATTTGAATGTGCTTTACTACAAAGCAGTCATTACATTTCTCTGTAGGATTCAAACGAACATTTCCTCCATATTTCAGCTGTGCTGAACTGGCTTTGCAAGGACCCCTCCAGGCATTTGCTTAGGAACTGGTGAAATTACCCTGCCTAATGGCCTCCAGAAGTTGAGTTACCCAAGCGTAAACAGTGCCACGGAGATCCCAGGAGCTGTGTGAAGCAAACGGCACATTGGCTTCTGTGCCGGTCTCAAGGTAGTAGCTGAAGCATAAACTGGGGATGGAAAAGGACTTAATATGCTCACACACTTTGTTGTTTTGTTTTGGGCTCTTTTTGTCCATTAATTTGACACTGCTTCTCCTGGAAAGTGCGTGGATGGGAGAAGCAGCGTTCGCCCGTTTGTTCCATATGCTCTGCTGACACCTCAGGGCAGGAAAGCTGGGGCTGCCTTCAGCAAGTGCCATCCTGAGCGACCAAGGGCGGTGACCAGCAGCGTGTGCAAGCGTGGAGACCCTCCTGCCACCTCTTTGACTGCAGCACTCTGCAGCAGAAGAGCCTCAGGCTCCTTGCTTACAGCAGACAGGAGCAGGAATCGGTATTGCAGCCAGGAAGGATGAATCCCACTTAACTGCTCCGTGAGGTGTTTCCTTCTTGGGAAAGCTGGTGGGATTAAACCCACAGATATTGCCCATACAAATGCCTGTCAGCTGGACTGGCGGTGTGTGGCTGTGACTCTCCTCCAAGCAGGGGGAAGAGCTGCCTTCGGGTTGGGTGTGTGCTCAGGTTTCCTCTGTCAAGGTTGGGTTTAGCTGCCATAAAGTGTAGTGATGATGTCAATGGGCAACATCAGTGCTCTCGGGGAGGAGGTGTGTATCAGTCTCACTGCCAAGAGCTTTTCTATTTGTCAGACTGTCAGTTACCTGAGTGCATCTGGCATGTGCTGCCACGCACGTGAAGGAGGAAGCGTGATGAAGAGTCATTAGAACAAGGTCTGGCTGACTGGGAGCTCCATCACCAAACGTGTATCTTGCATTGGTTTACTCAAATCACCCTGAGTTATTGCAGACCTCTGAGATTTACCCTCCGTATGTTCACCGTGACCAGCTGTAAAAGCACACATTTTTTACTTGTTCTGTGTTAAGCACTAATGAAGTTCTTCTCTCCTGAAAGTGTTTTAAGATAAAAAAATTAACAGGCAGGGAATCCACTACCAGTGTGGAACCTTGTGGAGCTGTTTCCACTTCCCCTGGACCCTTCTTCTCTCTCATCCCATTTCTCCTGCTTTCCTTGCAGTTTACGAGCTGGTAAATCACATTTGAGTCCGTGCTTTGCTCTGCACACAAGCAGTGGTGTGATCCTGTGGAATAAATGTGTGTGATGAGAATGCCTTTAGCAAAGCACTCCCTGTGTTCCCCCAAGCCTTGGGACCACTTGGCTCATGGGTTTGTTATTTATCCTGGTGAGCTGTCCTCAAAGCTGAGAACCTGGCTTCATGCATGTCCCTGAATTACTGCACCAAAGCTGTGAAAGGACCTGAGTTTCAGCACTGACTGATATGAATAGGTCTGCCTACAGCTAAAAATAGAAGGCACAGGGCAGGCTTCCAGGCAGAGCTGTAGTAAATTCTAATAGAAGGTGGCTCGGCAGCAATTCCTGTAGCAAAGCTTCCTCCTAGGCAGTGGGGAAGGCTGTGGCATGTGCTCAAGCCAATATTAGACGACAGTTTCTGTATGGGAACCAACTGGTAAGGTGCAAAGACCAATACTTAGTTTTAAAGTTTTCTTTTCCCTAGTGTGGGGGTGCCCAGCTCTGCAGGAATGACTCCTTGGCTTCGTGCCTCAGTTTCCCCTCTCTGCAGAGGGTTCTGGGTGCTGCAGATGTGTTTCAGCTGCACGGTTTTCTGGCGCTCTCTGCAGCAAGAGGAGCTGCAGCACCAGGGCAGATGTGCGGCCCCCCCCCGTGAGCCTGTTCTGCTCCACTGCCACCCCTTGTGCTCTTATTCCTCCTCCTCCACTAAGTGTTGGCCCATTCCCCACTCCCAAGGCCAGCAGGAAGATGCATCTTCTCAGCTCTGCTGCCCAGGTAGCAGAGCTCCCTGGCCTTACTGGCAATCGAGTGTTTCCTTCCTCGCAGGACCGTGGCTTTTGGAGCTCTGTACATCTCCCTCATCACGGAAAGTTATTTCTCTATTCATTAGGGCTTATCTGCTGTGAAAATCTGCTCCCCCAGAGTCCTCATGCCATCGGTCATGACAATGGCTCATCACAGCCGCGCCGTCTCAGTGAGTGGCTCATTGTCCCCCGTGCTGGAGCATATGGTCTCCTGCATTGCTGCCGCCCCACACACGGGCTCCTGCACGAGGAGCAGCTGCGGAAAGGCTTAGTGGGGCTCCCGAGGGTCAGCCAAGTGTAATATCCATAAGGAAGAGCACTCGGCTCTGCGTGGCACGAGGAGGCAGCGGGAGCACAGGGCCGGCTCTCCGGAGCATCGCTCAGGAGCAGCAGTGCAGAAATGCCCCTGGGGTGGAGGGCGGCAGCAGGACAGCAGGACAGGGCTCAGGGAGGGCTCAGCTGTGTGTTTGTACTAAATGGAAGTGATGTGATCTTTCCATCCTGGGCAGAACTCTGCTCCTGTATCCATCTAAGCGACCCCTTGGTGCAGGACTTGGCTGCTCAGGAGCTGGAGGCACCTTTCAGAGTGGAAGATTTCTCGGGGCTGTTGCACCGACCACAGAGTGACCCACAGGGCTGGGATCTTCACCTGCAAAGGTGCTGAGCTGTTCCAGGGGGTGAGAAATCCACGCTGGAGAGGGAAAGCTTGGGATGGGGCTGTGCGGGGCTCTTTGGGATCCTGGATACTTCCCTCTGGAATAGCGGGAACGGGGCTTTGGGACCAGGCACCCATCCCTGGAGACCTGGGTCCCACAGAGGTTGGGCGGATCAAATCTTGGATTTCCAGGGCCATTCCTGATGTTGGGATGGGGAATGGGGCTGTGGGAAGCAGGAACATCCCCTCCCATCCCCATGGATCGCTCTGGATGCAGGAACACCCCCTCCCATCCCTCTGGATCCCTCTGGAGCCCCCCGAGCAGCCCCATCCCCCTGGATCAAACATTCCAGGGCAGCCTCAGGATGAGCCGGGCTGGGAGCTGCCCCATTCCTGCGGAATTCATGGAGAGGCCTGGAGAAGTTTTCCGTGTCCCATCATTTATTCATCACCTCTAAAACAATGCCGGGACACCGGGATTGTGCCAGAGGGGAATGTGGGAGTGACATTATGGATGCTGCAGGGGACAGCAGGACCTGAGGCAAGAATTACTATCAGGAATTCGGGCTGGGTCAGAGCTTGGCTCATCCCCTGCAAGTGACCGGACCGGGTCCCCTCATCCCAAACCCATCCTACAGATCCTGGAAATGGAAGGAAAATGCTCCACCACCGTTTTCCAGTAAAAAACCCCACCAGGAATAAATCCCGAGGCTAAAATCCCTCCCAGCTCTCCCATCCCTATGGATGAGGAGTGGGAATTCTCCGGGAATGCCCGCAGGGCACGGGGACGCCCTGGCCGGGCTGTGCCACTCCCCGAGTATCCCCAGCCCCTCCCGCAGCTGCGCAGGGCCATTGTCACCCTCCTGTGCCTACCAGCGGCGGTGCCAATCAGCGCAATTAACACCCGCGGGCTAATTAATCTCTGGATTCCGCCTGCCAGTCCCTGACCTGCTCTGCTCCTCTGCTCTCCATGCAAATGAGCTCAGTATGGTGCCCTCATTAGCCAGGCGCAATTCCCCGGAGCGCATTCCCGGGAAATCGGGCACGGGCGGATCCCAAAGCGCCCGGGTGGGGTTGACACATCCCCAGTTCTGAATGCACCACTTGGATTTTGCGGAATTCCCGGGAAGATCGGGGGGAAATGTCCGGGAGAGCCTCGCTGGCCAAAATCGGCTCCGGCTCAGGGAGCGAGGGGGACACGGGTGGCACTGATGCCACAGCAGCCAGGCAGGACGTGGGACGAACAGGGCAATTCCCGGCTGCAGGGGGAGGGAACCACCCTCGGGAGGGATGGGCTCAGCTGGATCCCGTTATCCCGAGTGGGATCCTCAGCTGGATCCCGTTATCCCAGCGGGGATCCCCCGGGAATGCTCCCATAAAAGGCTCCCGGGCAGCTCCCTTTCCATGCACTGCTTTTCCTGGGGTCAGGATGGGGTCTGGGAGCTGCTTTGGGGTCGTTCTGCTCTGCTGGATGTTGGCTACGGCCGCATCCTCTGATCCCTGGGGTTTTCCCCCGAGGAATTCCGGGACGTGGCGGCTGCGGGGTGACTCCTCCCGGAGCCGCATCCCTGCTGTGCCGCAGCCCTGGGCGCGGGTGGATCTGTCGCAGCTGCGGGCGCTGTCCCCGCGCCCCGCGGTGGCCGTGCGGTGCCAGGAGGGGCAGCTGGCGGTCACCGTGCGCAGGGACCTCTTTGGCACCGGACGCCCGGTGCGGGCAGCGGAGCTGAGTCTGGGCACGGCCTCCTGCCCGCCCTTGTCCCCAAACCCCGCCCAGGCCTTTGTCACCTTCGTGGCCGCGCTGCACGAGTGTGGCAGCACCCTGCAGGTGAGGGGCAGTGGGGCCGGGGTTTGGGGTCCCCTGGAGGTGGCCCCGGGGCGAAGGTGTCACCCCTAGAAGTGCCCTGGTGCAGGTGCTGGCAGGTTTGGGGTGAGGAGTGCCTGGAGCAGGGGTGGATTTTGGGGTATGGATACCGTGGATGAGGCATGCACTCAGCAGTGGGTTTTGGACTTGGATGCAGGAATTTACGGGATAACAGGTCCTGAGGTGCCGTGCCCAAGTCCTGGAGGCTCCGTGACCTCCTTCAAGCTGGTGCCTTGTTGAGATGCCAGCACAGATCTCCGTGGTGTCCTATAGGATCGGGAATGTGTCCTCTGTGTCCCCGCTGGTGCCGAGTTCGCTTTTCTGATTTTTCCCCTCTCCCAAATCCTCCTTCCAGGTGACCCCGGACTCCCTGATTTACAGAACTACCCTATTCTACAAACCCATCCCTTCCGGCAACCCCCTCATCGTGAGGGCCACCCCGGCCGAGGTCCTCATTGAGTGTCACTACCCCAGGTGAGCGGCGGGGGCTGTCTCCGTGCTGCCACTGCCCTGAGGTGGCAGTGCCGTCCCTGGCAATTCCCATTGCTTCCCTTTAGGAAAAGCAATGTGAGCAGCGGCGCCGTGCACCCCACGTGGGCCCCGTTCCGCTCCACGGTGGCAGCCCGGGAGCAGCTCCAGTTCTCCCTGCGCCTCATGGACGGTGAGTGCAGCCCTGGTGGCCTCGTGTCCCCCAGCTCCACACTCCTGGGGACATCCTGGGAGCCCCAATGGAGCCACAATCNCCCCCCCCCCCGCCCCCAAATCTGCCACACGGTTGCCGCACATTTAAGAGGTCCTATGCTCCCGGGAGGTCTCCAAAGTGACCCCATCCCCTGGGATTTGCATTCCAGATGACTGGAGCAGGGAGAGGCTCTCCAACGGCTTCTATCTTGGGGACAGCCTCCGCTTCCAGGCCGATGTCACCTCAGAGGGCCACGTGCCCCTGCGGCTCTTCGTGGATCAGTGCGTGGCCACCGCGACCCCCAACAGGAGCTTGTCCCCCCGCTATGCCTTCATCGACCTGGGCGGGTAAGGCCGGGCTCTGGGGCTGGCTGGACAATCCCAGACTCCCATGGAAAATCCCATATTCCTGGCCCTTCTCCAGGTGCCTGGTGGACGGCAGGGCAGAGGACACTGGCTCAGCCTTCGTGTCCCCTCGGCCCCGGCCAGAGTCACTGCGGTTCCTGGTGGACGCCTTCAAATTTGCGGGAGACACTGGGAATTTGGTGAGGTGTTGTTCCCACCCCTCCTCCTCCTTTCCCTGTTTCTCCATGGAAAAAAGCCCTAAGAATCTCCAAGATTAATGAATTTTCCTTGCCTTCCCCTGCCAGCTCTACATCAGCTGCCACCTGCGGGTGTCCCCGCTGGCCCAAGCCCCAAATCCCTGGAATAAAGCCTGTTCCTTCAGCAAAGCCAGCGGCCTGTGAGTGTCCCTGGTGCGGGGAGGGGACCCACCCGTAGCAGGGGGGTTACAAGTGACTCTGTTCCAGGTGGGCGCCTCTGGAGGGCACCGCGGCCATCTGCAGCTGCTGTGACACCGGCAGCTGTCCCTCTCCTGGAGGAGATTCTCGGGAATTTCGCGCTCCGACCGCACGGATGGGCAGGCGCGTGAGGAGGGATGGCCCCGGCCAGCGAGGTGTGTCCCAAAGGTGTCCCCAGGGGCCCTTTGGGCTGGGGGGAATGAGATGTTGGCACAGCTTCAGGACAATTCTGGCTCCTCTCTGGTGTCCTTAGGGAAGGAATTGGAAAGAGGGGAATTTTGGGGGGGGATATCAAAAAAAAAATTCCATGCGGGTGGGGAGGTCCTGGCACTGTTGTCCATCCCTGGAAGTGTCCCAGGCCAGGCTGGAGCCACCTGGGGTAGTGGGAGGTGTCCCTGCCCCTGGCACTGGATGGGCTTTGAGGTCCCTTCCATCCCAAACCGTTCCATGATTCTATCCTGAATGTGTCCTTGCATTTAAAACCTCTGGAATTCTGCTCTTCCAGCATCCATCTTCCTGTAATTCCCAAATTCCAGCCTGAGCAGGAATTCCCTCTCCTAGGAACTCATGCCCATCTTTTTCCAGGTGGGGCCTCAGGGCCGGCTGAGGCCGATGTCTCCGTGGGACCCCTGCTAATCCTGGAGCCGGCTCAGGGATTATTGAGCCCCTCTGGAAGTCCGGGATCAGCTGGGAACACCCCCCAGCGTGGTAGGAGTCATTGTGGGGTCTTTGTGGGATTGTGTCTCCAGGCCTCACGTGGGGGTTGATCCTGCTGTGAATTCCCAGTGATTTCACAAAGGGACTTCCTGGAACAACCCCCCAGAGCTGCTCTGGGGGCTCCTTCCCAAAGATTCCCAAGGATTGGATGGAGGCTGGGAAGCTAATAAATGAGTGCTGAGTGGGTTTTATCCCTTCCAGGTGCCACTGGAGGAATTCCCGTGGTGATCCAGGGGCTCCTGCTGACGGCAGCGGCTCTGCTGAGCCTGACTGCCCTGGGAATGCTCCTGGGAATGTGCCAGAAAAGGCTCTGCCCCCCGGTAATGTCCCCGTGATCCCAATCCCAATAAAGAGAAGCATTTCTGTCACTTCCTGGTATCCTCTGTGGGGTGAGAGTGGACCCAGGTGGCTTTGGATGGGAATCCATCCCCCAGGAAGGGGTGGGATTGCAGATGTGGAGCTGCTGCCACCTGGAAGCGATTCCCAACCCCCCCCGCACTTGGATTTGGGAGGTAGATTTTCCAAAGGTTGTATCCATGGAAAGGAATCCTAAACAAACAAGGCATGGCTCCTATTTTAGGTAATTATTGGTGTTCTGAGGTTCTAAATGATTTCCTGATTCTGGAATCCCTGTTTTTCCCTTCCTTATCCAGTGGGATGCAGGAATTAGGCTCCACAATCCCTTGGAAGATGCAAGGGCAGCTGGCATTCTGGGATTTTTGTTGATTTTCGGGCTGAGTTTGGCTCCTCTGCAGGCAAAAACCTCGGTGTTGGGGATGGGAAAGGGCTAGAGGTGCTTCTGCTTTGCAGGGGCTGGATGGGAATGAATTCCATTGTTTTTATGGAGTGTGGGAGCTCTGGGATGAGCACAGCAATGGGAGACTGTCTCTGCTGCACACAGGTGGAAGGAAGGACTGAGATTTGCATGCCTCAATCTGCTGATTAGAGCTCCATAAGCTAACTCCCAGCTCAGATCCAGCTGAGTGATCTCTGGCTCTTCTCCTGTGACAAAACTGGCACAGTCAGTCGGGTGGCAGACTCAATTACTGGCTGTTTAGGGAGGCAAGGAATTAGACCTTCTCCAAGACTTTTTGAGGATTGAGTGTTCAAAAATTGGTGTAATTGGGGTAAAGATAAAGGAACAGTTAAACTGTGTGAGAGGGAAACTGAAAAATGGTGAAGAAAAGGGAATAATATGCGAGATATTGTAAATGTGTTTGGAAGCAGCGTGTCATTGTAAGGAATACAAAGAAAAGGAAGTGAGAATGTTACAAGATGAGTTTGAACAAAGGAAGTGACAAGAAATGCTGTTATCTCTGTGAATAGAACAATTGCAGAAACAACTGGGGTGGAGGGAAGGAAAAAGAGTAGAGGACAAACTAGAATTTATTATAAATTGGGTCCCTGATCCCACAGGCCCCATAAAGATCCATTAGTTAATTGCATCCCCAGAAGATGGGAATGGAACCTATATGGAGGGACCCTGACTGGGAATTTAGGGATGAGAGTAGTGAAGAGAGTGAATTAGGCCAATTGCAGTTTAAGGTGGCCCCTCTTATTAAAACTGAAGTGGCCCTTGGGCCCCAAGGGGGTAACCAAAGAAATACCACCAGAGCCATTCTGTGGGGCCCTCTTCAACTGGATAATTTGTGAGAAAAATATGGCCAGATGCCTGGCAAGAGTGGAACTAGGTATCTTCAGTGTGTCTCTTTGACGAGGGGAGATCACATTAAACCCAAGGTGAAGCAGATGGCTTTTTGGGGGTCAGGGGTGTTTTTAACAGGGGAACTGGGTTCAAACAATGAATCACATTCCATCACACACTGAACAACTTATTGTGCAAGGGAATAGACCCTCGGGAACGAGACAAACCACTGCTCTCCCTATATATTCATTAAACAACTTCTTACCCTCTCTCAGCTCCCACAGACCCCCAGGCCTTGAAGCCACTCTTAGGGGGAAACCCTGCTCTTTTAAAAATCTATCCCATTATGAAAAGAGATCAACCAAAAGACAACAGTGGAGCTAAGCATCACATCAACATTGGGTAGATACTCCCTGGCCACTCACTAGAAGGGGTAACTAGTTTGGAGTGTCCCCACTGAGACTTGTCTTTTTTCCCTCTCCAGACCCACACTGGGTTATACCAAAGTACCAAAACCCCCAGCAATGTGACCCAGCTCTAGTTTATCCATCAACAAGCCTGATGCAGGGGGTGAAAACCCCCAAGTCTTTTATTTGTACAAACCAATAGAGTAATGGTTGTAATCGTGTGCATTGCCATGACAATGACTAAAAAGCAAGCTGTAACTGTACAGATTTAGGAGTTCCACCCATTAACGTGGATTTGGCAGAGGGAAATGTAAGCACAATGTGTGAATGACAACTCCCAAAAACTGAAGTAGAAATGTACTTGCTTACTTTTCAATGTGGTTCCTTTGAACAGGGGTATAGACCTAACCAGGCTGGTAGCTGCTCAATAAGTGTTACATCAGAAGAGCACATGGAAAGAGAAATAGTATCAGGCATAATTTATCTATTTATCTTGGAGATATAATTTAATTGAAACTGGGATTGTTTATATCAGCACAGCAAAAATTACCTTACCCTCCCACAATGTATCCTACTACCTCTTGGACCCTGTTAGAACCTTAATTGGAACACAGATTTCTGAAATTGAGCCCTGTGGTATTAAAAAGACAGGGCAGCAACAAGTGGTACTTAATCCATTATGGAGCCTCAGGCAAGTGGAACTGTCACTGCAGATTAATATCTCTGCACTTAAACCTACCTGCTTATCGTTCCTAAATACATCTGTACAGGCTGCTCACAGGATTGGACAGGTGAACCCTCACCTCTCCAAAACGAGCCAGGAGAGGTGTGACTGGCATCCCAGGAACAGGATTAGGAGCATTAAATAAACAGCATGGACGCTGAAGTTTTGGCAAATAAATTAAGCTTGGCAACAAGTGATTTGTATAAGCAAGAACACCCCTTAAAATCTTCTTTGTTGGCATTAGGAACTAGTCAATGGCTCTTGGCTGGTACATTGTTTAAATGGCAAAGAATTAAGGAAAAGGACCCCCACCTAATTGTAGATGCACTTGGCATCACCCAGAATAATGTTTCCATAGCTCTCAGCTGTATCCAAGTTCAGTTGCAGGTGCAATCCACTACAGCAATAACTATAAGGGAAGGTGATGAGAGCACCTTAGCCACTGAGATTCAAAAGGTAATTTGGGAAAATCATTTCAATTAAAAATTTTTCAAAAAAAATTATTTTAATTCAAAAAGTATTTCCAGTCTTGGTGGTATCTAGTATACTTCACTTATGGCCCCACCAGCAGTAGGGCCACAGCATACGGCCCTAACCATATGCAATGTTTAATGGTTGGACTCAATGATTTTAGAGGTGTTTTCCTGCCTAAATGATTCTATAAACCAAATCATTGCATTAGGATTGAATCAGCATGGAATCGTGCTCTGTTAGAACCTGGAGTATGGGCCCAGCGAAATGGGAACAAATGGCAAACTGTCACTGCTGCCACTTGTGTTGTGTAGAAACAACAAGGATTTATTTGGGAATGTAATACTGTTAAAACCCAAGACATTTGTCTTGACACTGAACAAAATGTTTGTCATTTTGAAATACATCCCAGAGAGACCTCTGAGACTGTACTTGGATGTGTTGGGAATGGATGTGTTTGCAGGAGCGCCCTTTGTAATTCTCTATTTATAGAGGATATACACAATCCCTCAAATATCTGTATTTGTAATTTCATTAAAATTATGGGATGCAACTTTAACTATGCAGTCACAACCCACCATGTCCCAGCCAGAGCGAAGAAAGACAGAAAACCTCATGGGTGAGAAAATCTGCTCAGGTGGTCACCAACAGCCACCGGAGCTATGAATTAGATGTTCCACCTAATTGTGGTCTTGTTAATCACTGTAGTTTTGTGTTCATTGTTATACCTTTGTTTAGATGTCAAATTACAGCTTGTATCAAAGTATAATAGCTATGAGTGAACATGTGGGTAGTAAGGGATCAGCAAATCTGACATATTATCTTATTTACCAGCCTATTACCCACTCAGTAAATTAACTTCTAGCTCAGTGATCCCTCTAGCCTGAGTGATCCCTGACTCTTCTCCTGCAACATGGTGGGTGACATTCATTGAGTTGAAGGTGCACTGTGGGATTTTAGGTCATCTTTTCTCCTGTTCTGCTCCATTTTTTGCCCCCCCCTGCTGAGAATCTCCGTCCTCTGTTGGTTCATCTCACTTTCCAGCTTGCCATGAGTGGGAATGGGTGGATTTGTGTTCAGTGGCTTTGAGGCCAGTGTTAGCTCACATCCAGCTGAGAGGGGACACTGAGAGGTTTCCAAAACTAAACCAGTGCGGGAATTGGCATTACACTCGTTCTGCCCGGTGCCTTCAAGGTCTGGAATCGGTGGAATAGGAGGAATGGGCTGTGGGATGGAGAGCCGCTTGCAGGTGTGCTGGAGGTAGAGGTGCTGTGGTTATTGTGGTTTGCAGCTGGGTTAGGACATGAGCTGACAGTGCAGAGCACAAAAAGGAGCCAAAACCCACCTGGGTGTCCCAGACTGGGAATGCTGCAAGAGGTGCTGCATCTTTAATGTGTCTGTATCCAAACTTCTAGGAAACCTTTACAGAAGAACAAACCTCATCCCATAAAAATTAATGGACTTTGAGTCCCTCAGTCCTTCTGGTGGCATTGAAGACTTCTGCCCGCGTTGTAAGTTCAAAGAAGAGCTGCCATTCTGGGGCTTAAAAGTGGCGTCTAAGGGACATTTAGGGAGAAAACCAAGCTTTAAACAGCTGCAAAGATAGCCAAGGTCTGGGAGCTGAGTCCTGCTGCCTGTGTGTGTAGATCAACATTGGATTAGACAGTGGCCTGGCTTGTTTGCCTCTCTGATGATACCAGATGACTTCTTGGCCCACTGCATCATCTGGAGAAAAACAGCTGAACAAATGGAGATGTGCAGGTGATCTGCAGTTCAGGGACTTGTCTCCTGTCTTGTGGGTTTTGGCATTTTTTTGTTTTGTTTTTCACTGCTGAGCTCTGAGGGGATTTGGATATTTGACTCTCCCCAGCCTGCTGGCCTTGGCAAGAAGGTTTTAACTTCTCAGCACTGAATAAGGTAACCGTGAGAGTGTGCATGTTTCAGCCAGCTCGGAGGAGGACCTGATTTATTACTCAACAGAGCAATTGAGGAGCTGGAAACGGGATGTGATTTGTACTCGGGGCCAGTGCTGGCTTGCTGGGATGAATTCTGCTCAAGGAACAACCTGTGAGTGCAGCCTTCCCTCCCCTTTACTTCCAGTGGGATCTCCACTGCTGCTCCCCCCATTTTCTTCTCCCTGCCCACACAGGATTAACCAGCCCAGATACAATCTCTTCATCCCTGCTGAACCGCTGAGAAATCCTGTGCCAGTTGNTCTTTTCTAATTTACAAAACTTAGAGAGGGGGAGGGAGGGAACGTGGGGTGTGGAGAAACCGGGGAGAATAATTGGGCAATTCCCGGCATCCTCGATGGCAGCTCTTAAGCAATTACGGGGACTCAGCAGCACCCTTATCACAGCACGTTCTGGGAGATTAACCGTCTGCTCAGCTGGCAATTAGAGCTGGGGAAATGGGAAGCTGCCACTTAGCTCTGACTTTGTAGCGGCTGTTTGCACTTCTCCGAGCCAGGCCCCAGGCACTGGAGGGAGGGCTGTGAGTATCTGTGGGGAGGATTAAACGTGAGCTGCCTTTCCCATGCTGGGAGAGTG
>VZTA01021243.1:138095-171984 GCA_013398855.1 Mohoua ochrocephala | reverse complement strand
GAGTCCCCGCTTGCTGTCCCCGGCACCCAGCCCGGCTGTGGCAGGAAGGTGCCCGAGCACCTTGGACAGCGCTGCTCCTGCTCCTCCAGGTCTGAAAGGTGCAGGGAGGAAGGCAGTGCCATCCCCTTCACCTGTGTGGCGTGCTGTGCTCGTCTGAAAACAAATCAGTGGGAAATTCCAAGTCAGAATTACAGTTTAATAGGAAAATTAAGATAAAGGCAGTAATACAGAAGCACTGGCTTAAACTAACAGAGTCAGGATACAGCCTGACACCCTGCCGGGCAGGGCAGTGGTAGCAGTCCCATTAAATGGTGGCTGCAGTCCCGTTGAAGTGATAGATGTGGTTCTGTTGAAGCAGCGATCCTGTAGAAGGGTCTGGTCTTCCTCTGAAGGTCCAGTGGTGGTTATGTAGCTCTTGTCTTCTGAGAATTCAGCAGGCAAGGCTGGCTGTGCTGTTCCAAACCTCAGCTTATATCCAGGTGGGAATGCTTGGTTCCTCTCCCTAGGCGGAGCATCTCACAATGGGATGATGTGATTTTATGAGTCGTGCAGTGAGACTTGATGGCCCATTAACAGAAGATATCACCCCAGAGGGAGTTATCAGAGATGTGTCATGGAAGAGATAAAGAGCACTGCCCCACCTGGTTTTAACAGCTTATGAAGATGGTGATAGAATAAATACTTTTGGTTACATCTTACATTGTAATGTAAGACATGTGCTCAGGACATCTCCTTCCCAACCCCTTCCTGCCCCCCCCCGCTCCTCTGACAACCCCAGGGCAGTGCTGGCCTCAACAGACGCTGCAGGTCATCCTTCCTGAAAGCCTCTGCTTGTGGTCACTGGGCCTCTACACATGGCTGTGGTTGGGACAGAACAACCTGTTTGCTCCAAATGTGAATAATAATAATAATAATAATAATAATAATAAAAACAACAGCAATAATCTTCTGTGGTTTTGTCTTCTGCTCTGGGCATCAGGTGTTCAGAGAGACTGGTGGGAGGGGTGGGATGGAGGAGATGAAAGTCCTGGCCAAGAGTGGCTGTGGATACAAGGCAGAGCCCAGGGGCCAACCAACAGCAACAACAACCCCCCCTGAAACAAACAAACAGAAAAAACCCCAAAACCAATCACAACTACAAAACCTCCAAAAAACAACAACCCCCTCAAACCCCAAAAACAAACAAACAAAAAAAACCACCCCAAAACAAAAAAAAGCCCAAACCAATCAAAGAAAACAAAAAAACCTCAAACAACAAACCAAAAAACCCCAAACCCAACCAAAAATAATAATTAAAAAAACCCCTAAACCACCCAAAAGTCAGTCTTTTGTAGCTGCAGGTATTATAAACCCAGCCTTTGCAGCACCCTGCTTTAACTTACCCCTTGCTTCCCCTTCTGCTGCCCTCCAGCCACTGCGCCCAGCCATGAGCAAACCAGATGGAGCCTTCAGTCAGAGGAGGACAATAGAAGTAGGTGTAGGAAACCCTGCACCAAAATATCCTGCATGTAATTTTATTCCCTCTTATCCCACATGCCAGCTCTATCCCACAGCAGAGCTCTCATCTGAAAT
Source organism: Mohoua ochrocephala (assembly GCA_013398855.1). Classification (NCBI taxonomy): domain Eukaryota; kingdom Metazoa; phylum Chordata; class Aves; order Passeriformes; family Acanthizidae; genus Mohoua; species Mohoua ochrocephala. Next base: position 170,412 of record VZTA01021243.1, on the reverse strand, counting down.
CAGACATGCTGAGCAGAAATAGCCTGATGCTTCAGTGATGTGCCTTCAGAGCCCATAGAGAAACTAACTCTTCATTGCCCACAGCTGTAGGATGCAGATGTGCCTCAGCTTAGCCTTTCCCAGATCCATGTTGTGCCTGTTTTAGAGCTTCTGGGAAGCTTCAGGCTTGCATGTACGTCGTGTGCCAAGACAGCAGCACACGCAAGATCCCAGGGAAAGGCCAGAGGGCTGGTGTAGGTGAGACATTGTAGTACAACTGATTTACAAGCTCCAGGCCTCTGGGGCAAGGCTGTGCAAAGCCACAGTGATGCCTCCAGATGTGCAGAACATCCCCAGCCCCTCTGGCAAGGGGAGCAGGAACGAAATTGAGATTGAACTGTACTTTCCCAGTCACACTGAGTCCTTCTCCATCATTCTGGCACTGTCAAACCTTGTCACGATCCTCCTGACAAGCTTTTGGGGTAAAGGCAGGGGAAAAGCAAGCAGTCAAATTTCTTTTGACTTCTGGAAGCAACAGGAAGGTAGCAGAGCCTTTGATGCCTTGTTCAGCTTAGCAGGCAGAGATGTTCCAAATGGCTCTGAGTCAGCACAGCTGGAGTGCTTTATGAGCCACACGTGAAGTGTTCAGAGTGGCCCTCAGTGGAGAGCACAAAGGGCTGTGTGCAGTGTCCCACCTGCCTGGAGGCTTAGAGAGGTACGTGAGGCTTAATCAGCAAAAACCCCACCGGAAAAAAACCCCAAAAATCAACAAAAGCTGTTTGGCAAAGGCCCTGCCTGGGGGTTTGAAAATGTGAATGCCTGCCTTGGACGGGCGGGGAGGGTGTGGGAACTCCTGGAGCATTTGGAGATATGAATTGTCCATCAGGAAAAGGATAGTCCAAGCCCAAAAGATCTGGAGGGGAAGCCGACCTCGTTCTGCTGGGCTTAAATCTGCAGGGCTGGTAGAATTAGAGAACAGGGTAACTGTGCTCCTACCTCCCAAAACAGAAGTAAATTTGGGGTCCGGAGGGAGAGAGAAAGAGAGCTGGAGAGGGATTTTTGACAAAGAATAACCTTAAGCTGAAGTACAGTAGATTTAGATCAGGTATTGGGAAGAAATTCTTCCCTGTGAGGGTGGGGAGCCCTGGCACAGGTTGTCTAGAGAAGCTGTGGCTGCCCCTGGATCCCTGGAAGTGTCCAAGGCCAGGTTGGATGGGGCTTGGAGCAAGCTGGGACAGTGGAAAGTGTCCCTGCCCATGGCAGGGGGGGTAGACCAGATGATCTTTAAGGTTCCTTTCAACCCAAACCAGTCTGTGATTCCATAAATCCTTAGATTAAGCTGTGCAATTGCAGTGCACCATTCCACTGGGCAAATTATCCAGTGCTCTTGTGGGACATGCTCTTATCTGGGATTCTACACAGGAAAGGCAAAAGCTCAGGGGAAAAAAAGCCAATGGAAAGTGTCTCATGCAATGCAGAAAGCAGGACCTGCATCTTTTTGTTGATGGAGGAAGGTGCCTCCATCTCTGTCCTCTGAGCCTAATTCCCTCTCCAGAAAATAGGCTGAGTGCACCAATGAAGACATCATTTTTCAGGGCCCTTGCACATGATGGGCTGGGAAAATTGTTATTTTTAAGACAGCCAAACTTTTGGAGAGAGTGATAGCAAATTTTATATTAGCAAGAGACTGCAGAGGCTGTGGGTGACTGCACTGTTTGATGCTATTGTGCTGGGCTCGGGGCTGAGAGGGGCTGGTAACCTCTAGAAGGATTAGAGAGAACATGGAAAGGAAAACCCTGAATTTGGATTAAGGATGTTTAAAAGTCTCTTGTATCAGCAAGCTCTTTTCTCCAGGAGAGATTAGGAGTGCAGCTCCTCTAGACAGTTCTGTTAATCTGGTCTCCATGGAAACAGGATGATGTTAGTGGTGACACACTCCCCTAAATGGCTTCTCAGCAGCCGTGTTAAGGGGGGAGACTGGCTTTGGTTTGTCACCTAAACCTGGTTAGTTTGCCCCCTGTCAGTCCCTGACAGCTGCTGCTGGGGGATTTTTGTGCTGCTCTTTTTGTGCTGCTCTTTTTGTGCTGGTGGGACCTGCACCAGTGCCCCCGCGCCGCAGAGGTTTTGCTGGAGAATTCACAGGCTCAAGCCTCCTCACCGAACTCAAACCAGCCACAGACTTTCACACAACCACGTTTTTGCTGGTGCTCCTGAACGAGACAGGCTGTGGCCATTTTGCAAAAGTCTCCCACCCTCCTGCACTGCCCAGTGTGACCGAGTGACCTCCTTATTGTGAGGCCATATGCAGGAGGTCTCTGTGGTCTGCTGCAGTGACTATTCTTGGACTGATACATGGACAAGGCATGGAGCAAGAAGTTGGGAAATTTGCCTTGTCTTAAAGCAAACCCAGCCTTGCAATGCCCAGCCAGCAGTAAACACTGAGGCAGAGCTTTGCCTGTGCAGGGGACAGAAGAAAAGCCTGTCCCAGGGATTCGCCTCAGAATGCAACCTGGACGTGCTAATGTGGCCATCCAGGCTGAGGGTGAAACGGTGGGTGGCTTGTAAACGTTCTCTGCATCTTTCTAAATCCCTTTTCATCCTGAGTCACACGCAGAAGAGCGTGGGTGAGTGCGAGTAGGCAGAGGGAGAGGGGCGGTAGGGCTGCATGAATTTGGATATGCACATCAGCTATCAAACACAGTGCAAAATTGCTGTGAAAGCAATGAAAAAAGATAAATTTCGTGTCACAGTCTTCAGATGATGAGCTGCTGCTGTTACTGCTTTCTGTGTTAGTGGAGTTAAAGTGGGACTTGCTTGTTGAGATTAGCAGGGAGTCTTCTGCACCTCTTCTCTCCTCTTCTTAACTCTTCCTTCTTTTCCTCCCCACTGCTCCACAGTTGCATTTCCCAGTGGATCTCAGCCAGGTGTGTGGGACTGCTGCTGTCTCTAGTCCTTTCAGATCAGTCATGGGTTTGGCTAAAGAAAGTCGAAACAAAGAAAACAAAACGTAGATGACCTTTATGTCTCTCTGACTCCAGCTCATGCTTCAATAACATTTTATGCCATCAGTTAATTCCACCTAGGCCTAGAACTGTGTACTTAAAAACATCACGAAACTGAAGAGTCGAGGGAGAGGTCTTGTTGGCCTCACTGTGAGCTCAGCCCTAAATCAGACCTGAGAGATTTTCAAGCTAAAAAGTTCACAGCAATCCCAGCTTCCCTCGCAGAGCAGCTCACTGGCTTTCCTGGGGCCACCTGGAATTGCACGAGAACAAGTCCCTGGGTGTTCCCTGTAAATCCCATTGCTTTCTCAGCCCATGTGACAGTTTTCACAGAAACCATGTCTAGTCCAAACAGCCACTTCAGATTCAATCTATGAATGATGGCTTGAATTAAAAACCAGCTACAGCAGCCCAGTGCCACTAACACCGGGGAGCCTGTGGAAGCCCTGGTCTGGCTGTAAGAGACAAGGCTCTGCACACCTGCCCAGGTGGCCCTTTCGCAGCTACAGAGCCCTGTGGAGGGGTCCTGCAGCTGCATGTATCATTTAAAGAGTCATTCTGTTCTGGAAAAGAGGCAGCAGCTCCCGTGTGGGCTATATCTCAGCAGTTGTAATTCGTCTCAGTTTATAAATAAGATGCTTTTCCTGGACTGCCAGCTCCCAGTGACATCTACAAGGCAAGCTGTGATCTCTGTGGCCTGTGAATCATCTCTGATAATGGAGATCCTGCTGCCTGACTCCTACTTTTGTCAGCTGTACAGCACCAGAGTTTGTGGATGCACCCAGAGAGAGCTCCCTGGCACTATGGCAGGGGAGATGATTTCTTCCCTCTGGAGCACAGCACCGGTAGAGATTACTTGGGAAGGATGTTCTTAAGGACAGAACAAGGTGGTACTCTTCACCCTTACTTTCCCTGAGAGGTGTTCGTACCTCCCTGACCCAGCCTGGGGAAGATTCAGCCTTTTCCTTCCTCTCCCTTCACATTCACACCTTCTCCTAGCACCAAGGCCATATTAAATCTGAATTTTCCCCTCTCTTGCCCTTGGAACTGTTCAATGCCTGGCCCATGTGCAATAGCCTCCAGCAATAAGGGGAAAACTTAGGGTATCAGCATCTACTTGTGCTTCTCCCTCTGGAGCATCAGCGTCTTGGCCTCCATCCCTGGAATTGGTTCAGAACCCAGATAAGCCTGCTCCGTGCACCTTTGCTGTGGTCACAAGAGCCCTTTGTCAAAGTGAAGATGGCATCAAAAACTGTGGGGATTAGTAATGGACATGAGCTCCATCTTGGAGGGCGAGAGCATTTGCTGGGAGCAGCACTCAGGTGACGATGCTGGAGGCACTGGCTGGTGGGTGAAGTGTCTTGGGTACTCTGCCTGCCTCCGCTCCACCCGTCTGGCACAGCTGACAGGGTGTTGTTTCCTCGCTCTGCATCTCCTTTGCAGCCAGGGTAACAACACCTTGTGGGGGTGAGGGTGGATGTTCATTGGCATTTGTCATCGACTCGCCTGCAAGCACCCTGGGGAGGCCTATAAATAAGTGAGGGGCTGTGATTCAGCAGCCACTGGGGGAGAGGCAGCTGCCACTGTGTCCATTTCATGATCACTTCAAAAACCTCGAGTCTTTATTTGATTTGTGTTTTTGCATTAAATTTGCAAGAGGCCCCTCCACAAGCGGAGCAGGGAAGGCGACCTGCTGTGCCTCCGGGAGGGTGGGAAGGACGGTGTGGAAGGAACCACTGTGGTAACAATGCAGCCCCCGGGAGTGATTGCAGGCTCCACCTCAGCACCCTCCTTCTTTATTGATGTGCACCTGCTTTTATGTTTCTCTCCTCTTCTGTTTGCTCTGGTGGGTTTTCCTGGTGCCTGTTACTGCAAAGAGAGGCAGTAATCATTCAGGCCAGGCTTGTGGGGAAGCAACCAGGTGTCTGGCTGTGTTATCAAGGTAGCAACACTTCTGCATCTCAGAGTCAGAGATGGGACTAATATGAGACTGAGTGATGTGAGCAAAAAGCACCACTGTGTTCACATTGAGGCTCTGAGCAGCAAAATTGCAGCTTGGATTTAGGTTCAGGTCGCTGAGCTCAACTTCACTCATTTAATTCACCCAGTGCTTTGGGACTTTATTGGCAGCCATGGTTTTGTGGGGCTGTGTGGGGCTGCACCTGCTGGGACGTGCTGAGGTGAAGGTCCTTTCCTGTGTGTGTAGGAACTTCAGGATGAAACTGCAGAACTGAAGCAGCTCCATTTTCTGTAGGGTTCCTGTGGTCTGCCCTCTGCTAAAATAGCCTTTGTGAAGGCCTTGGCTTTGTGTCTGTTTGGGAGGGAGGGTGTTTGTCTGTCCCATATGTCGGGGGGTTAAAATGTGCTGAGCAGGGTTGTCCGTTTCCACATGGATGTTTTGTGGGAAGTGGACTCAGTTGGCCCCCAGGGTGGTGAACAGTACCCGCAAGAGCACGTGTGCCCTAGGAGATCCTACTGACTCCATGTGGACCCAGCAGCAGCAACACTGAGCTCCACTACTGGCTCAAAACCACCTGAACGTCAGTCCTGTGATGTCCCTGCAGCTCGGTGAGTGACAACTCTCTCTGTGCCCTGTATGAGAACATGGAAACAGCCACAGAGGCACCACAGGCTTCTTCTGAAGCGCAGCCAGAGCAGAGGGAAGATCCCTCAGCCAGGTCACCCTGCAGCTCTCCCTGTTTCTAATGAAGCCTTCTTGTTCCTGACGGCCACTCAGCCCCTTCTGCTTTCAAGTCAACAAATTACAAAAAAAGAAAAAAAAAAAGGTAAAAAGCAAAGAGGAGGAGAAAAAGACAGAATGATATATTTTTGTTCACTCTCCCTCTCCTTCTTCATTCCTTTGAGCCATTTTTAACCCAAGCTAATTCAGCTGGAAATATTAATAACCCTATAAGGACGCCACCTCCTTGTAATGAAGTGTAAAGGTCACTTCTGCTCAAATCACACAACTCTTTCATTTTGTTCTCTGCAAGGAACAGCTCCTCTCTTTAATTATTCAGTTTGCTTTTATACTGCAGCCACTGCTCTCTTGTCTCTAATCTCTGACACTTCCCCATTACGCAAGTCCCCAGGAGGCTGGGCGATGTCACCTGCTGGGTCACCACCAGGGCCTGGATGTTGTGAGCAGCAGTTGGGAACTGCCTGATGAGGGGAAGGAGAGGCTGGATGTGGAGAAGAAGAGCCGACTTCTGGGTTTCAGCGTTATTTCTTTGATGGTGTGAGCCGGCTGGTGTTTCTTCAGGGTGTGGGCTTTGCAAAATATGTTAATTTTTGATTGAGTTGAATCCTCATGGATGAGGTGACAGTTGATGAGATGGATAGGAGAGGGGCTGGAGGGGAGTTGGGGCATTCCTGTCCTCCTGATTCACCTGAGGGGTGGATGGAGGTGGGAGGATAGGAAGTGACCTCTCTCTGGTCACTCCTACTTGCAAGGCCCTAAGATGAAGCAAAACCTCTCAGATCAATGCAATGTCCTTCACTCTCAGATGTCTCTTGGGCCATGATGTCCACAGCCATGGAGAACAGAGGGAGAAATCACAGCATCTTGTTGCAAATGTGAGCACTCCTGGGACAGGCCATGGGAGTCACCAGCACAGAAAGGGTCGATAGATTTGGGGAAAGCCGTTCTCTAGGGATGAATTTGGGGTCACATCGAAGCACTTCCTGGACAGACGCCCAAGAAAGGGCTGGGGAATGGGGCAGTAGGACCACACTGTTCAGCCTGGAGAAAGGAAGGCTCAGGGGAGACTAAAGGGGCGCCAAAAGAGCTGGAGAGGGACTTTGGACAAGGATATTTAGTGATGGGACAAGGGGTAATGGCTTTAAACTGACAGAGGGCAGGTTTTGATTCAATTTTAGGAAGAAATTCTTCCCTGTGGGAGTGGGGAGGCCCTGGCACAGGTTGCCCAGAGAAGCCGTGGCTGCCCCATCCCTGGAAGTGTCCAAGGCCAGGTTGGATGGGGCTTGGAGCAACCTGGTCTGGTGAAAGGTGTCCCTGCCTGTGCCGGGGGGGTTGGACTAGAACATCTTTAAGGTCCCTCCCAACCCAAATAATTCTGTAATTCTATGGTTTCAGTGGCTGAGGTGATTATTGCATTAATTATTACTGTAGCATCCTAAATAATTAATAACCATAATTAATTGTATGGACCCAAGAGAGCAGAAACAACTTTTGTGGTGGCTGTAACCCCTCCCTCCCTCGAGCACTGCTCACACCAGAACCTCTCTGCAGTGTTTTATCTCCCTGAATGTTTAAATGACTTGAGCAATTTGGGGTTTCCTCTGTTTCCCCATGGGACTCCTCGCTCTCTGCTCTAATTATAACACCACAGCAGCTGTTAATGCCCACAAACAAACACAGGTCCTCGGTAGCTGCAATGAGTTAAGGTTTATATAATCATGTGAAGATTTGAGAGCTGAAAAGTCTTTCTCTGTGCACTGCATTAATCATTTAAAAGGAGCCTGACTGATGATTTTTGCATGTGTGTGTGGTTGTTTTCTTTTTTCCCCTCTCCCTGTGGAGTCCAGCTGTTGCTGGCTATACGTGGTGCACTCAGCACCAACCAAACCATTGCCAAAGCCACAACGACTTCTGAAAACTCCTGTCCACATTAATCTGGTGGTTCTTTCATGCAGGATGTGGGCTGTGCTGGTAGTGAAGAAACACACCAGGACCTCTGATGAGGATGTGGGGAAGTTTTGCTTGTTAATGGTAAGACGTGTTCCATGGTAGAAGAAGTCTCGCACTGAAAGGACAGAACTGACATGGTCATTTCCAAATTATAGCTGGCAAATGAAGCAGAGACGTGGGAAGTCTAATCAAGAGCATAGCACTGATCAGCTCTTTGGCCAAGCATGCAGATATCCTTTTCCAAGCTGTGCTAGTGCCAGGGGTTTTCCCTCTCATTGCCCCTCTTGGACATGCTTTGGGAGCAATGACATCATGGTTAAATCAAGCTACCAATTTAAACTTTGAAGCTGTTTTCTCTGATGTTGCCTGAACACTGGGCAGCCATCCCTCACACAACTGACACCAGAAGGAAACTGCTGCCCCTAAGTTGTGTACCAGCATCATCTCTCACTCACTCCCTTCCCTTCTCTGACCGCTCCAGTAGATCTTTAACAGCAGCGCAATATGCAGGAGCACAGACCAGACTGGGGCACAGTTTGCTCTGTGTGCAGCCACAATTGTAGCTTAGTTCCAGCTGACAGGCTTATATGACCTCATATCTATAAAACCTGATCTTAAACATTCATTTGCAAACCTCACATGGACGTAAAATCCACAGTTCAAAAGCCGCAACTTTTCAGACACAGGGGAGGGAAAAAATAGCTGTGAGGTTTTAGGTTAGAATGCAGAAACATTGGACTGTGGTTTTGCAGATGTGATTTCTGTGCTGCCACCATCAGTGGTGGGCACAGTTCATCACCTCTGCTGCCACCATCCTCCTTCCAAGCCCCTGAGCATGGCTCGAGGTAATGAGATTTAAGGATGTGAAAAAGTCCTGGAAGAGCTAAGGAAAGAGAATCAGGGCTAGTGTGCTGACAATGGGGGAAGAGGCTCAAAGTGGAGCTGGGGGGGATGGGGGACTATGGACTCAGTGGCTGAAATTCCACTTCCCAGAATCAACATTAAGGCAAATCGAGTCTTCCGGCTGAAGATGTGGCGGTTTTAATAATGCAGACATTTGAGTTAGAAAGAGGAGCTAAGAAAAGGGGACTTGCTCGGGTCTATAGGCAGCAAAGCTCTGGGTGCTTCATGTCCCAGACCTGTTTATTTGAAAGCATCTCTGCAGACACCAGCAGGTATTCATCGGTAACCGCACGTGCTGGAGCCTTCTGTGTTGCCTTCTTTCTGGTCTTAAAATTGAGAGCCAGACACGGTTAAAAGGAAAGGGGTTTTTACCTCGGTGTTTATTTAGGATCCTTGGTGCCCCACATCGTCCGAGTGCAGTGCGCCGAAGTGCACACGGGAATGCCCCCACCCGATAAATCGTGTGTACAACTCACAGGCCTTGCAAATGAGCACATGAGACTCGAATGAATCCCCCCATTCTGAGGAATCTCCCCCCTGGCTGGGCCTGTCTCAGTTTCCAGGATGTGTTCTAGAGAGGACCTTGGTGTCTGGGGCTCTCTGACCCTTAGAAGCGGCTCCCAGGATGTTTGGTCTCCTGGCTGAACGGGACACGGGGTATCAGACTGAGGGAGTTACAAGTGTGTGGGCTAAAAGCACTAAGGGTATATAAAAGCTGTATAAAAGGCTGTATAAAGGGGTATAAAAGGGGTATATAAAAAAGGCAAAAAATTGCCATGGCATCACTGGCCCCAGCCAAAGGTACTGCAATTAAGGAAAAAAATGTCAGCTTTTTCTCCTGGCCTTCCTTAATCCCCCAGATGCCTGGTGCAGTGCTGTCCTGCCCTGCAGTGGATGACCTGTGCTGCACAGGGACAGCCCTCACCTGGGTGCAAGCACTGAGCTCTGCCTTAGCTGTCTGTAACCCCGGGGAACAGATGGCACCGCCTGACAAATGCACCCTTTCCTGCACTTCCCTGCTCCTTTCCGCTGTAAATTGAGGCCTTAAAAAGGATTGATGGTGCTAACAACAGCCTCATCTGGGAGGGCTTTTGGAGGGATTAATGACTAGTCGATGGGGAAGGGCTTAATGGTCCAAAGAGATCAGCAGTCTCAAGCCAGTTTATTAATCAGCTGGGGCTAAGGCCATTACCACTTAAAGGTTCAGCTTGGGGGGGAAGAGGAGGCGAGGGGTGGCAGTGATCCATCTCTGCAGAGAAACAAGCCAGAGAAAGTGAGGAGATCCCTGGAATCCAGTACACAAACTCACTGATCTTGAAATGGTGTGGACTAAGAGCTAGCAAGGAGATGACAAGAGAAAAGGGAGTGATGGGCTTGTTTCATTTAGGTCTGATACACTGCAACCCATCTCATGCTCTCCTGGCTGCAGCAGCTCCTGAACAAGCCCACAGGTTTCTAGCCAGCTGTGTCTCTAGCAGTGGCTACTCGACATCCCTAGACCCTGTGCTTTGGCCTGGGCAGTTGAGGACTACTGTTGTGAGAGGAAATTTATTTCTAACACCTTGTTCAGAGATCAGTTTTCTGCCCTGGAGCGTGAAAACGGAGGTTCTTATTATTTTTATCACAGCAAGTCAAAGTGCAGAAGCTATTCTTATTCATATAAATGTCTAATCCTACTCTGATTCCTTCTGAGCTGTTGCATTTGCTTGGATTACTTTTTTCCAGCTATAGCTAAAATAAAATTTGCAGTATAATAATCTGCCCATACAATGAGCAGTCCCTGAGATGAGGAGATGAGGCAGGGAGCAGGTCCTGCTAGGGACCCTCTCCCATTTCAGGGTGCAAGAAAAGCTTGGCTGTATCCTGGCTGCCCTGGATTGTATGGAGGAAAGGGGAGTGCTATTCTAATGCAAGGTCTCAGTGCCTCCGTCTATTTATTTCCTCTTCACTTGACACCCTTTAGGGTCATCTGTAGCAGGGCGTCTGAATGAACATAGGTATAAAGTCATTTCCTGGGGCTCACTGAGGGAGAACTGTAGGATTGCTGGGGAAGGAGACCTGCTCCCAGGTACTGGAGGTTTCTGGAGCAATTTTCAACTCTCTCCATGCAGTGGGGCTGTGTAGGGCCAGGCCTGGGCCTGGGTAATGTTACAGCAAGCTGCTATGGGTGGCTTGGGGTCAGGAAGCTTTTTAATTGCTTGAAAGTGAGGTCCTTGTGCTTTATCCTCACAGAGGCTGTTTTAGGCCACCAACAAAGAATCTGCTCTTCTGAGGAGAGCTCTGGCTTTGCTCTAGAATCTGATCACAGTGAGAAGTTGTTTCTGTTCCGATACATTTTTAGGTGGCCGAAAATCTATATTATTTTTGGATTTTTTTTCTTTTTTTTTTTTTAAAAATTTTTTTTTTTTTTTTTTTTTTTATTTTCCCTTCTGTGCTTGTTCCATCCAAAGTCATGAACTCCATGTGAGGGCAGGTGACTTACCTGCATTCATCTGCTGCCTTTTGGAGCAAAACCTCTTCTAAAGTCACATCCCGCTTTTCTTCCTTCTTCCTGTAAATGCAGGTATCAGCCAAATGAATTTCTGCTCCCTTGGGACCCTGTTCCTGGAGAGCCTGGACCTCTGGCTGGCCCAAGATGGTAAAAGCATTGGTAAAAGCAGCATGGTCCATACACTCCAGAGCTCCCAGCACTCCAGGTCTCTCCTCCTGACTTGGTATTTTCAAGAGTCACTGAGACAAACTCTTCCCTGGAGAGGAGCTGGGACAATCAGCGGGTGGAAGCGGTCACTGCAAGGGGTACTTGGTGTCAAAAAGTGTTTTTGTGTGTGAGGGAACAAACAGGGTGAGCAACCTCCTGTGTCTTTGGATGGTTTTTGCACATCGCTTAATATAGATTTTCCAGTTTGCAAGGGCAGTAGCCTCAGTGTAAGGAGTCACAGAGCAGAAAGGAGGTGGCAGACACCAGGGATGAGCTGAGTTCACGGCGTTTCCTTTCCAGAGTGCCATGCCAAGACCTCGCTAATTTTCATTCCTCTTTTCACAAGTGGGATGGTGTACGTGGACTCAGTTTTCTACACTTTTGGATCCCAAGAGTTCCAAACTAGATATTTCTGTTGCTTTAGCTAATGAAAGATGGGGATGGTTTCAACCTGCCAAGTTTTCCCCTAATATATACATATACCCTGGTACTGAATTTGAATTCAGGTCCTAAACACTGTAGGAGTGTTGGCTACCTATAGGTCCACATGGAATGGTGACCCTATAACCCCTAAACCCAGCAACATTTATTAATGGCTTATCTGAAGTCTCTGTAGCAAACATTTCAGTCCCTTCAGCCAGGGAGAAGTGGGTTACTTTGTGAATATCAATGCAGATCAAATAAAACATATCTCAAGGACAAATGTATTTGTTCTGAAAATTTGGCCGAAGAAATCAGAAATGGTTCTTTAAAATATAGCAGCCTAGAGCAAGTTTTTATCTTCCTTTTTGAGCAGTGAAAGTTGATGATCAGGCCATAATTTGAAATATGTGGTAGGATTCAGCAAAACCAATGCCACTGAAAATTGCCTTGCAGTTTGAACACAGGGATCTGAAGATTTGACAAAAACATTTTCTTTGTTCTACAGACACGAGATCATTTCCCTTCCTTATATATGTAGCAGCCCTGGATTGTTTTGCACTGATCACAACTGCTCTGGTGTTCTCTTTGATGAATCCACTTGTTTGGTTTATTTTGTTGGAGTATTTTTTTTGCTGGGTTTTACTTTCTTTGGTGTTTCTTTTTTGGCGGTGGTGGGTGGGTAGGATTTTATTGGGCACAATGGGAAAGGGAGAGGTAATTTATGTCATGGATTTGGCATAACTGGGCCATCAATCTCAGTAGAGCATGTACAGGGTGCCTGAAGTAGAGAGACACAAAGATGTAATTGCTGCTTTCTTCCTTTACTTATGTGAAATGAAAGCAAAAAAAAAGCAGGAATTGGTACCTTCTGGTTCCAGGCTTCATGGAACAATCCTGAGGCTATCAGCAATGCTGCAAAGGGAGAGGGGAAGGAGGGAAGATGATGACTCACAAGAAGTTTCCCTGTCTGTTATGATTTTGCTTCGTCGCTTTGTGTTCTCTGGATGACTTAGGGAGAGACGCTTTTCCCTCGTCTCTAATTTGCTGCCAGATGAATATATTGAGTAGCAGGATATTGAGAAATCATGGGAAACTAATGAGAAATGCCTGAATAAGCTCAGCATGTTCCTGCACTTGGCTGTTAGGCTTTAATATCCCAGTGATGCTGGGCAGACGGGGTACAGGGGCTGTGCGGTTCCTTTTGCTCTCTGGTTCAGTGCCAAAATGGGACAAGGGATAATGATTTTAGACTAAAAGATGGTAAGTTCAGACTAGACAAAAGGACAACATTTTTTTGTAATGGGAGTGGTGAAAACCTGGCACAGGTTACTCAGGTAGAAGCCCCATTCCTGAAAACATCCAAGGTCAGGTTCTGAGGCTCTGAGCAACCTGATCTAGATGAACATTTCCCTGCTCATTGCAGGGAGGTTGGACTAGATGGAATTTAAAGATTCCTCCTAACCCGAACTACTCTTCAATTCTATGATTCTACCTGGTTGGCCAATGTGTGGTCTTACACCGAAATTCAGTCACCTGGAATTGTTATTGTACCTGTTATTTTGAGGTGCGACAGTTCTGGCTGACTAAAAATCCTTACTACAGCTTTTCCTTCTCACACATTGTCTTGACTTCCTTCCCTGAGCTCCTGATCTCTGTTGGATGCTGGGAGGCCTGGCTGTGACAGAAGGGTTGGTTGGTGAAGGATTTTCCTCATGGAATGTCCTCATGGCAAGGACCACAGCAGATACTGAGCATTTTAGAGATGCTGACTGTAAACATTTGGGCAGGGATTCCTGTTTTTCTGGCCTGGTGAGTTTCTGCTGCTATATATATATTCTTTGAGGCTACTGGGAGTTTCTGTGGCTAAAATGGGAGGAGAGTATAGGCCCCCCTCTGCCTTAAAATGTGTTTCAGAGCTGCCTGAACCTGGTCCAGCTGCCAATATGACAAAGGACTTTTTCCTTTGTGATGGGCACAGCTGAAAGCATGGCTGCCAGCAGCCCTGGACTGCATGATCTTGAAAAACAGATTGCGGTGTGAAGGACTGAATTGCTGCCATGGGTATTTTTTGACCAGACCTAATGTTATTTCTCCAGGAAGAGTGATGTATACCAGGAAACTGGTACTCCAGTCCCAGATGGGAAGCTTTGCCTTCAGCTCATCTCTGATTCAGGTAGTGTTTTACCCTGAGGAGATAAAAACACCCAGAGAAGCAGGATAATGTGAGGGAGACATCTGTGTTTCACCACACATTTGGCAAGGGGAGGTGGCAGCAAAGGTTCCTGAGGAGGTTTGTCAGGGTCGGCAACACCCGAGAGATGCAAATCAGCCCAAAGGCAGCCTGGCAATGACTCAACCTTTCCCTGCAGCCTGGTTTTGCCCATGTGTGTGATAAAGGCTGCTGCAAAGCTGGGTTTCATTTTTACAGACTTATCACCTTCCTTGGGCCTTTCATGCAGCAGGCTGATGAAAGGCAGGAGCCTTGTGGCAGCTGCTATGAAAATGTCCCTGCCTTGTTTTTCCAAGGAGCCCATGTCTGGCCTTGAAAGAGCATGGTGACACCCAGGCTGCCACCTCCCGTCCACAGTGGCTGCTTTCTCTTGGAGCTCTTCAGACATTCATGGTGATACCTTAGGATTTTAACTTTTGTATTTTTCATATCCTGTAATTCTTTAATGTATAATTCTAAACTCCGTATAGCCTATTAGCTGCTGTTCTCCCATTTTGGTCAGTCAAAACTATTAGTCTCTAGGCCTGAAACTCAAGGACACCTCACTGTCTCAGGCCCTGAGAAATGTAAACAGTAGTGAGTTTGGGGGGAGCAAACTTGGGGTGAATGACTTCATTACCTGAAGCTGTAAATTGGAGAATTAACCCTGATATACAAATGGACCAAACTTAAAAAAGTATGAAAACTCGTGACCTGGGCATCCACTTTGGGTGTAGCCCCTGGGGGCTCTGACTGCCCAAAGTGTACCTGAAGGCCCTTCAATAAATACACCCACTTTTATTCTCTTAATTTTGTCTAGCCTCTCTTTTTAGGTAGCCCATCAAGGCACCAATGGCATGGGTGTCATCCCAGAACCTCATCCAGAGGCACCCGGCACATGCCCTGTGGGTTTCACACCATGCAACTTGTGTCGATAAGACGCGTCTGCGCCTCTCGAGCCCAGCAAAGGGTGGTGTGAGCACAGGAGAGGGGCTGCAGTGCCATTCAGCAGCCAGGGTAGGACCCTTTCCTCATGGATGGCTCTGCCATCTGATTTCAGAGTTGTCTGCCTTGACACGTGGTATCCTGTGCCTCGTTCAAGAGGTAGTCAAGAGCCTTGAGTTCTCTCAGATAAATGGCTCAGCTCAGAGCACTGTGGCTTGATGTTCCTGAAGCTGCTATGCTAATCCTAATTAACAGGCTTTCTGAGTCCCTTTTATACCACTCCAGCAGCCCAAGTGGGCTTTAAAGTGAATGGAAATTACCCCATGGAGCGCTCTCCCTGGAGATGTTGCTATGCCGACCTGCTCAGAACAACTACTGAGGCTTCCCAGCTCTCCTCCATCCTGCATTGTTCCTACTGTCATAGAGGCTCAGATGGTGCCAGAAGTGTGGCTGGGACAGATAGGGCCCAGACTCTATTATTTACTTTTATTGGAAGATGTGGGGAGAAGGGGAAAAAACAAGTAGAGAGGGGTAAAATCATGTCAATCATCAACAACCAACAAAAAACCAACCTGAAAGACCTGAGAGTCCTTCTGACAGAAAATTGAATCAAACCTTTCAAAAAAATAAAAAAGAAAAGAAATTTTTTTTCCTTTTTTTTTTTTTTTTAAATTGAAGCTCTGCAGGCAATAGGGCATTTCCCCTGGGTTCCTGGGTTTCCTCACCCAGTCTAATGGGGACACTGGGACCCAACCCTTGTTCTACCCCAGCCCTTCATGGCAGATGCCTCCTGCCCCTCACGGGCTGCCAGAGGTTGTTGTGAGGTGCTGTTGAAGCCATTTCTCCACGAGGGGAGGCAACTCCCATCCCATGCAGGCAGGAGTGTTTGTGTCTCCCCCCTTGCCCTGGGGCACACAGCTTGAAACATTTTTGGCCACTCTCCTTCTCCTTAAAATTCAATCTTCCCAAAGCCTACAAATCTGAGGCATTAAGAGGAAGACAAATTATAATGAATGTATATTAGGAATATAAAAAGCAACGACTTAATATAACTTTCTTTTCTCCTCCCCTCCCTTCCCCTTCATGACCTCATGTTTTTAACATTTTGGGAACTGTTAAATCTTGGAGGGATACACAGTGTGCCAGGGAGAGGTGGAGGTACCTTCTCCAGAGCTGGGGTTGTCCTTTGGGTTATGATCACTCCAAAAGTCACCAGCATGAGTGGGGGTATAGAAAGGGAACAGAAAGGCTGAAATAAAGTCCACCAAATATTACTGCCAAACCCCCTCCACCCCAAAACACTTGGGGAAACATCAGTTATTTTATTTACAATGGCAACAGACTGAGAGGAACAAGAAAGGGCTTCTCTTGCATTACAAATAATGACTTTGAATGGCTGAGACTGCTTCTGAGCAGTGCCGATTTGAAGCAACTTCTGCCTTTCTTAAAGGAAAACAACAAACCCAAAAACATCCACCACCCATCAAAAATATCAGAGTGACATTTTCCCCTACTTTCCAACAAGATAATTGTTTCTGGGGAAATAAATAAATTTACCAGCTCCAGTAACCCCCATCAGGAGGGGGACAGGGGAAAATTTTTACCCTTCTTACAAGGCATAGACAGACAGTGGTGAGGATGGGCAGTGTATAATGTTGTTTATTATGTATAATAAGTAGCATCCAGAAATCTCAGTTAGGGACCAAGCCGCAGAGTGCCAGTCCCTGTACAAACACACAGTAACAGAGTCCCTGCCCTGAAGAGCACACAGGCTAAAAATAGTTCCTTATGAGGCATAATTTGGAGGGGAAGAATAGGAATTGGAGGCAGAGAAATGAAAGATCAACCTTTTTCCTGATTTCCTTTTATATTCCAAACAAAGGCCACAAGACATAAATGCTGAGATCGTAATTTCCAGTCCCCATCATTAGATACTAGGATAGTAGAGCGATAGAATCACAGAATCATTTAGGTTGGAAAAGACCTTTTATGATCATTGAGTCCAAATGTAAATCCAACACTGCCAAGCACTCCACTAAACATCTCTGCCAAGTGCCACATCTCCACATCTTTTAAACACCTCGAGGGATGGTGACTCCACCACTTCCCTGGGCAGCCTGTTCCACAGCCTGACCACCCTTCCAGTGAAGAAATTTTCCCCAATATCCAACCTAAACCTGCCCTGGCACAACTTGAGCATGTTTTCTCTTGTCCTGTTTCTTGTTACCTGGGAGAAGAGAACGACCCACCCCTCACCATCCCCTCCTGTCAGGGAGTTGTAGAGAGTGATGTGGTCTCCCCTGAGCCTCCTTTTCTCCAGGCTGAGCCTCCCCAGCTACCTCAGCTTCCCCTCATCAGGCTTGTGCTCCAGACCCAGCTCTGTTCCAAAAATGACCCCAGAAGTTGAGGTGTGGCCTCATCAGTGCCCAGCACAGATGGACAGGTCACTGCCCTGGTCCTGCTGGCCTTGGATGTGTTTGTCCTCACCATGGCAGGGGGATGTGTAGGGGTGGGAATGTGACTTGCTGGTCCCTGGGAAGTGGGGGCAGGAGGTGAGGGAAGCCCAGCGCCCACTTGGCTGGTGAGGCTGACAGTATGAAGCTCCTCCACCAAATTCCTGGGAGGGGGAGAACGTTGAAACCTCCATGAGAGGAGGAGGCGGCACAGCCACCCAGGCATTTGAAGCAGCCCAAGTGCCTTGCAGCAGCCCTGGTGCCTCTGTCCTCCCTGCCCAGAGCAGCACAGCTCAGCCCCATGGTTTTGGTCTGTGTCTAAAGCCAGCCCAGGAGGGCACAGAGGGGCTCGACTTCCAGGGCCATGCTGAGCAGGGCAACTCACAGCTGCTGGATGTCTCTGTGCCCTGAGTTCCCTCCTGACAGCTGGAAAACCTTTTTATAAGGACACTGGAGCCTTGCAAAGTAATTCCAAAAGAATGGCAGATTTTTCTTTTTGGCTTTTCTTAGCTTTCCGTTTTGTTGGGTTTTTTTTATTTTTTTTTTTTGAGATACTATAGAAACTTAAAAACATGATGGAATTTGTGCATGCCTTTATTTATTGTGCTATGGATGATGGGCACAGATTTCCCTAAGCCAAAAAGCCCCCTCCCTCCTCCTTCCCTAGCCTTAGTAATCAGCTTCCTTGTGCTCCAGCCCACGCTAGACTATTTTCCTCTGTCAAATCCTCCATCATTGGTTAAATTACCTGGGTGTGTGTTGGCTTTATCTTTTTTTGGCGAAATCTTATAATCTTTCGAGTCTACTTTGTCCGAGTCCCTGTCATCCTCTTAGGTTTTTGTGCACCCTGTTTCTCTCCTGGCTGATTTTGTAAAAGGTCTAATTTCAACAAGTTGCTGCTCTCAGGGCTGAAGTCTGTTCTCCAGTGCCCATGATAATCATATATGTTCACCAAGAGCTGCGAAGCTCCAGCAAATTGCAGCTGTTCGGGCTCCATTGCACAGGGCTGTTCAATTTTCCTTTCCACCCTCCCTTTCTCAGCTGCTCCCCTTCCACATTTTGCTCCCTGTGTTCAGTGCAGCCTCCACTGCCTGCACACCTTTCAAGCCACCATCCTGTTGAGGAGATATTTGGCACAGACCCTGGCTTGCCACCAGGGCGTCCCCTCCCACACCCCACCGCCCCNNNNCCCAAATGTGAGGACGTGCTTCACTCAGAGTCTGTCGTGTGAGCCAGATTTAATCTAGGATGCTCTTTCCTTTTGGCTCCCCACAGAGATCACAGGACCCTGTTTAATCCAGCTCCCTGTCGGTGTAGGGCTGAGTCATAGGAGGTTTTTCTGTTGCTACATCTAATAACGCTTTGCTACCGGGAGCAGAACATCAACCAGCTTGGCTGGGAGTCGGCACTGTCACCCAGCAGCTTCCCTTGTCTGCAAGTTGTTTTGATTCTTTTCTTAGACTTCTCCCTCTCTGTGTCTTTCTCTCTAAAACATTAATTTCCTCTAATTAGAGCCTCCTTAACAATTCTTTTTTTCCCCCCTCTCCTCAGTTAATTTCCTCTAATTAGAACCTCCTTAATAATTCTTTTGCTAAATCAATTTCCTCAGTTAGAACCGCCCGCCACAATTTCTTTCCACCCTTTCAAAAGCTGTCGGAATAGCTAAGCAAATTATGCTTCTGAGTAACCTTTATCTCTTACTTGGTATTTTAAAAGAAGAACTGTAACAGGTTAGACAGGCGCAATTTCCCCTTTCAGAGCTCTGCCGGTCTGACCCCATTAGGTTATACTTAGCTGAGTGTTGTACTATTGTATACTTAATAAGATGCTCTAGCTGTTCATCTGGAACCCAGGTAAGGCTGTATTTGTGAATGAATTAAACATGACACTTCATTATTCAGATCAGATTTAACAGTGTCAAAATCCGTCTTTAAACCAGATCAAATTGCTCTCCAAGAATATGTAAAACCTCCTGCCCCTGATAGCTGTCCTGTGAGCCAGCCTTTCCTAACTTTTCCTCTGCAGCCATGCCGGCTTTCTTCTCCTGACAAGCCTTTTAAGTTCTAATTTTTTCTAAAACATGCTGTTTTAAAAAAAGATCTTTTTTGTTTCTAATTTACACAGTGAGTAACTATTAAAGGCCCACTGCTTTTCACAATCATGCTGTGGGCCACATCAGCGGTTGGTGTAAATGGGGAGGCAGCCAGTTGACACATTATGGACCTCGGACCCGAGTTTCCTCTTCTCTATTATGCAGTTTCTCCCCAGCTGAAATGGTGTTTTGCATTTCTCTATACCTTTAAGATGGAACCATCTCACTTATGTTTGTCCTTCTTAAAATCCATCAAGGACAACTCACTCCATTTCCTGATTTTATGAGGAAACGGGCCAAGTACTGATGGCGGCTGGGAGGCGTCATCCAGGTAGAGTGAAAACTCTTCTTTTATGCAATTATGAAAGAAATAAAGAAGGGGAACCCATCTGAGCTGCAGGAATGCACTGGAAGCTGTGTGTTCCTTTTCCTACACCCGTTGCTCAGGTTGGCACCTACTACCCAGCACAGATCTGATGGCATCAGTGAGTGTCATCGTGTGGGACAGCACTGCCCCTCTGTGATCCGCAGCCCATGTGAGACAGGCCAAAGAAAACTACCTCGCAACAGGCTCAGGAGGCTTCTCTGGCCTTTCTCACAAGGACTTCCTCCCTCTTTTGGCTATGCCCAACTGCAGAGCCTGCTCCGAGTCCCGGTCACACAGCAGAAATGTCACTGTGGGCCCTGAAGAGTCTGCTCCAGTAAGGCAGGTGGGCCCTTCCAACTTGTGAAGTGCTTTTCACCACCGTCTGATGGGAATCAGCAGCGCCTCAGTGGGTGGGTGTCCTGGAGTGATCCGTGAGGAACGCTTCGTAGAGACTCTGCGGGGAGCTGGGGGAGGCTTGCAGCAACTCCATCCTCGTCAGTGCCACCATCAGATGTCTGGGCAGGCCCAGAACATTTTAGCCAAGCCCAGCTACTGTGGGAAAGCTGCACTGCTGTCCTTTTCCGCACTATTTCCTTCTGACCTTTCCGAGCTTCTAGCACCCCACAAAGTCCGTTCTGATGGAAGTGGTGCAGAAGTCGTAAGATGTATTTTATTTCCTTTGCAGTCTTAATAACTATGCAGAAAACTCCATTTGCCATCACTTCCCTTGAAATTTCAGAGTAGGATTGGATGGAAAAATGAAATGCATTAAGGTTTTTTGTTTTTGACAAAATCCCTAATGCTTGAGATGGCAATAGGACGTTTTTGGGTAATCTTACAAGGAGTACAATGCTGGTGGTGTTGGAGAGAGGGTTGTCTGGGGAAGGGTAGATTCTCTAAAAAGATATGTTAGAAGGCTAAAAAAAAGCTGTTTGGTTCTTCTCAGAAGAGATGAGAGAGCAGGAAGAGGGAATCACCAGGCTGGGTTGTTCAGACTGACAGCTGACTACAACAGAAGAGACGCTGTTCTCTATGCTCCTTGAGAAGCCCCTCTCGCTGGTGTCCAGTCTGTTCCAGCTGAGGACGAAGAAGGGCTAGAGATAGAGATAGGCAATCCAGTAGACGATGTTGAAGAGCAGGAAGGCGGTGGGGAAGAAGACGCGGGAGTAGGAGTCCAGGCGGGATATGTGGATGCGGACCCTCCCCTCCCGCCACATTCCCGTCTGACAGTCCTCGATGCAGCAAAAGAACCTCTCGCATTCCTTTCCCTCCAGGCATGGGGAGCCAGGGTCGTCATCCTCATCCTCCTCGATCTCTGGGGGCCAGTGCATGATGTGGTTGATGTTGATGGTGGTGAAGGTTGGCATCACCTGTGCACCGGCAGGTGGCTGGAAGGGGGAGAGGTAGGCAGGTTAAAGGGGAGGAAAAGTCAACAAAACATGTTCTAGACACCAACCCCCACCCAGCTGGCAACAGATCAGAGCATCATGGACGCAGTTCAATGGAGAGGGATGACTGATCATCCCCAGTCTCTGCACCTGGTTGTGAATCACCACGTTTGCATACTGGGGAAACCAGCAGCTCCCTGCATGACTGTGAGTGTCCTTCCTGGCACCCCAGGGCACAGCCCTACTCAGCAAAGGTCTGATCGCTCTGATTCCCCATCTATGCCAATAATAGTCAGTGCAGAAACACGACCTGTTCGACCTGTTCTAGCCTCTTCCCTCATTCCCCTGAGCTCAGCTGTCTCTGAAGACACAGCACACAGCCCAGATGTGTCTGCTGGTTGCTGCCAGTTACTGGAGAAAAGCTGGGGAAAGGCTGTGTGTGGCTCCTCTTGGCCCACCATGAGCCTCATGGAAGAGCTCTGTCCACCCTGGGATATGAGGGTGGAGGAATATGAGGGATATGGGGGAAATGAGCCTGGCCCAGAAGAGATACATCTTTCTCTGTTTCAGTTCTGCCCCAGTTCAGAGGCCTCTTTCAGTTCATGTGTCAGAAGTACCTGCCATGAGCTTGGGCAGATCTCATGACAGAAGAAGAGGATGAGGATGAAGAGAATGATGACCACCCTGGGCTCACTATTCCCACACTCAGGAGGTCTTCTGATGGAAGACCACAAAAGAAAGTAGGTTTCTGCATCTCTGTGAACCAAGATATCTCTGTAATCCAGAGATCAAACTGATACAGGTGTCTTAAAGTGGCATTTACGTTCAGTCATGTGAGTCATTCTAAACTGTTCTGATAAGCTCTCCAGCAATTCTGGAGAGAGCACATGGTGCCTGACTCTGACACGGGCTTCCTTGTTTTCAGGGAGCCTCGTCTGCTTTTTCTGGTTGTGTCTCACCTCTCAGACCCAGCGCACAGAGTGGTCTGAACACTGGATGAACACAGTGTGGGTCAGGCACTGAACCACATCAGCAGTTTCCAATGCAGCCTCAGGAAGGATATTTTTAAATAGCTTGGGGTTGTCACAGCATCCACCTCTGCTGGCCCCTCTGACCTACCAGCCTGGCTTTCCTGTGGCTGTGCTCCAGTGGTTTCTTGTTTCCCACCAGGTAGTTGAGCGTGGCGTACTCCATGAGAGCGGCAAAGACAAAGATGAAGCACACAGAGACAAAGAGGTCCATGGCTGTGATGTAGGAAACACGGGGGAGGTGCTTGCGGGAGATGGTGCTCAGGGTGGTCATGGTGAGCACAGTTGTGATACCTAAGAGAGAAAAGAGCTGGCTTAAGTACTGAAAAGGAGCACTTCTGTCTTCTACACGCATCCAGCCCTCAAAACACCCCCATTTTCCCTCTACTCTGGTTGTCTGGTCCCATTTTTGCTCTGCTCAGCCAGACTCTGGTCTTGAGGAACCCTCTGACAATGCTCTATGAAAAAGAGGGACGTTCAAACTCGGGTATCACACAAGGCCATCAATGTGGACTGGTAAAGGAATGGGAAACTCAGACTCTACATGAGGCTGGGTTGATCAGGCAGGGCTTGCCCTTAGTGCAGATGTCCTGGCTGTGTTGGCACCTCCTGTCCTCCTTGTGCCTCAGCACAGCTTCTAGAAGGATCTATTCCATGATCCTCCCAGGCACAGAGGGGAGGCTGGCAGGTCTGTAGTTCCTGGGGTCCTCCTTTCTACCCTTTGAAAAAATGGGGGCAATACTTCCCTTTTTCTGGTCACTACCATGACTTTTCAAGTATCAAGGAGAGTGGCTTGGAAACCACATCAGCCATGCTCTGGGATGCATCTTGCCAGGTCCCATAGATTTATGGATGTTCAGGTTCTTCAGGTGGTCTCAAACCTGATCTTCTCTTGCAGTGAGGGGGACATTGCTGCCCCAGTCCCTGTCTTGCAGTCCATCCACTGTGGAATGTGGGGAGAGAGGCTGCCAGTGAAGACTGAGCCAAAAAATTACCTCAGTCTCCTTCTCATCCATTTTTACCAGTTTGCCAGTTGTATTCAACTTTCTTTGACCTTCCCTTTCTGGCTGACAAACCTGGAGAAGCCCCTGTTCGTATCCTTTGCGTCCCTAACCTCATCCCTACACAACTGGGCAGTGTCCCTATGCTCCTCCCAGGATACCTGTCCCTGCTTCCACTGCCTGAGCATTTCCTTCTCACCCTTTAGTCTGACCAGAAGCTCTTGACTCATCCATGCTGGTTTCTTGCCTTCCTTTCCTGATATCTTACACCTGGGGATTGAGAGCCCTTGGGCTCTTTGGAAAATGTCCTGAAAGGTCTGCCAGTGCTGTTTTGCTCCCTGGTCAATAGGCTTCTCTGTTGTAGACACCAATCTCAAGGTTCCCTTTATTTCCTTGGTTTGATTCCTACCCACAAATTTTCAATCTGCTCGTGGCTATTCTTCAGAGACAGCTCTTCACAACCTATCTGTTCCTTGATGCAGAGGGCAAGTGCCTGGGAGGTGATAAGGAATTTCTTTTGACTTGAGTGGGGCTTGGAATTGTTTTTGCAGAAGCAGCAATGCTCACGTTTCTGCTTCCAGAGATGAAGTGTCAGGAGCCAACAAAGGATGAGCTGCAGGAGTTGGTACTGTGATCTCATCCACTGATTTTTAGGATGTGGGGAAGAAGCAGGAAGTCCACCTGTTTCTCCTTCTCTAGCATCCATCTAAATCCACCTGCCACCTTTTCCTGGGGTCATTCCAGTGGCTCTGGGGGTGAGCATGGCAGAAAATTTTCACGTTTTCCTGCTGTACTTGCATTAGCAGATGTGATGTGACTTCCCATATTTCTGAAGTGCCAGTGGAACTGGTCCAGTTTACATCTCCCTAATGTTGGCTGGCAGGCTCAAAATGTGCTGGGGATCATTTGTATTAAGTACAACAGGGGCTGTGGAGAGAATACTTTCATGTGCTGAGGTCCCTCCCCATAGAGAGGAGCCCCTCTCCTGGGGAAACTTGCCTTTGTTTTTTGAGACAGTCACTAGAGCCGTGCACAACATTTTCCTCTTGCTGTTCATTCCTTTACCAGCCACAGACTATGGCACACCCTCACCTTCATTGGAAATGACACCCTCCTCCTCCTCCTCTCTCCACGGGCACCAAACAAATTAATTTTGATAGGGAGGTGGGGAGACATGGCCATCATGGATGGGCTCTGAATAGCTGATGGGCCCTCCTCTCCTCTCCATCCCCACAGAGACTTGCAGGCAGGGCTGGGAATGCTACCTCCAATTAAAGGCAAAGTCAGCGGGGCTGATAGGAAGGACAGCGCTGGGAATCACAGCTTGCTGCAAAATGCAGATACAGCCAAAGCGTATTAAAGACTCTCAAAGACCTCCCCAGCACCTATCAGAGCAGCACTCAATCAACAGAAGCTTTTCTCCTGCCTCAAGGAGCCACTGCAGTTTGCTGAGAAAATCTAAACAATAGGCAGAGCTGTTGTCACTCTCTGGGTCCTGCGGGGTGACCGACAGGAAAACGTCGTACCTACAGGGGTTCCAGCTCCTGCCAGAGCCTGGGGCTCTGTGGATGCAGCCAAGCAACTTTGCCCATTAATCCTACAACCTTCCTGTCACCGGCCCTACGCAGAGGCCTTGAAAAGTCGTGAGGAAATGTAGAGAACGTGAATGTGACAGGAGGCCTTTGGGCAGCACTGCAATGCCACAGCTCAGTCCTTCCCTCTCCCTTTTGGTGCATGAGAATACCCCATTGTCAGTTTGGAAAAGGCTGTGCTTGGGTTTCAGATCAAGACATGAGAGTGAGATGCTCTCCTGAGCAGCCCAAGCCAGCACAGCTGGAGATTTGGTTGAGCTGTGGAGTGTTACACACAGGAAGCTGAAGGAGTGGAATATTCTCTGGTAAACTCAAAAATGCCAGAAAATGGCAAAGTGCTTCAAGAGATTTTGTACTCCAACACTGCCAGTCTGCTTGCCTGGCAGAGTGTGACAAGCATCAGACATGCATCATTCTGTCTCTTACCCAGAGATGTCCTGGCTGGCGTAGAGTCTCTCTTGATCCAGAAGGAAACCCAGGAAAGAACAACAGTCAGGATGCAGGGAATGTAGGTCTGAATGGCAAAGTAACCCATACGTCTACTTAGGTCAAAAGAAACTGTCATCACCATGTACTCCCCTAGGAAAGAGCAGCAGAGACATTGGAATCATAACATGAGGCTTCCTAAAGCAGAAAAATCAGCAAAGTTTCAGAATTTAGAGCTTCTGATGAGGTTTTCTCGTTGTTTTAAGTGCCTGTCCATCTGGTTTTGTAGCTGCCAGATTGTTAACTTCACGTGGCTGGCTGTGTAGGTTTGGTGACTCACTGGTTTTGTGGCTAGTGGACTATGTGGTTACCTGGCTGGCTCTGTAGCTGTCCTGCTGGATGTCTTTGTGACTAATTGAAGAGCTGACTTCGTGGTTGCCCAACTGGCTGCTTGCCTGGCTGTCCATATGGCCACCAGGCTGCATTTGTACTGGCCTGGCTAAGGACACTGAAAAACACACGGTTTGGAAAAGTTTCATGGAAGAAACTGCAGAGCATTTATCTTCAGCTGATTGCTGCAAGGGTTTCTTTTCTATAGAAGCTCTTTGGCTGTAACAGGCTGCATGGCCTGGCTTGCTAACGAACTGCCTGAGCTGTGACAAAGGAGGTGTCCTTCAATCACTTCCACCGAGAGTCTAGTTCGGCCTCTAGAAAAGGCATGTGGTGCTGCACATCCTAATTGCTCATTTGGCAACTTACAGTGGAGATTCTTTCTTTTTTTCAGAGGCTCGCAGTGAGTATTGGAAGAAAGCCACCTGACAGCTCTGGGGTTAAGACGGAGCTCGCAAGCAATTACCGAAAAAGAGAATTACAAACATCAGAGGGCCACTGGTACATTCAAGACACTTTCAGTTCTTGTCCCAGTTTGTGCTGCCTTTCTACCCTGGCTGCCACTGTTGAGAGCAGCAGCTTCCTGCAGAGTGGGAGAAGCACTGCTCCTTGCTGTTTCAGAGGGCTTAAAAGTATAAGCTCACCCCACCTTCAGGAATCCAGAGGCTTTCCTCACTTGTCTGTGGGAAGGAAAGGGGATGTGAGCTGTTATGAGGAGGAGGAGGAGCTGAGGAGCTTCCATTACTTAGTTTCTTCACACATGCAGCCTTGTCCCTGTCTCTTACAGTACAGTTCAGGTGTTCATCAGCCTGACACAAGTTTACAGAAGGAAAGATTGAGACCTGCAAGTTCTGATTTCTCCACCCCTGTTCCAATCATAAGCATCACCCAGAGATCACACAGAGTGCACACACTGCAGCAAGAGGGGATTTAAGTCCCCTCTCCTCTCCCTCCTGACCTTTCAATTAGGGATAGCTTCATTCACATCAGCATTGTCACCCCACGGTTCACAGATGTCAGTGGTTCTGGCCTCTTCCTGCTTTGTCTTCTCCTCACCCTTCATCTCCATCACTTCTGCTCCCTCTAGCCAAGGTCCATCCCTTCATTTTTAGCTTTTTTCTCTGACTGTGCTGTTGTGGACTTCCTTCCCTGTGGAGCGGTCTGACGACTCCTTTGCCTCCCCCAAGGTCTCCAGCACAGTGCTGCTCCTGTGGGCTGCCTCCCTTTGCCTCACCTGCCCCAGTCCTGAGCACTTCCGAGGTGTTCCTCAGCCCCGTGAAGTCGAACTGGTAGAGCCTCCAGGTGCGCTGGTCAGAAACCTCGATGGAGTAGCGTCTCCAGCGGTAGACGATCTCTTCCCGAGGGTATCCATCTGGGAAAGGGGCACGAACATCAGTGGAAGAGTGTGCCATGTACCCCCACCTCGGCCACTAGCCTGACTGCAAAAGCACTGGCATCTCACCAGAGCTGTTCTGTAAACAGGAACCCCTCAGGCAGGTGTTTCTGGTGCCTTTTGTTTAGATTCCCTGAGGCATTCCCACACAGAATGGGAGTAGGGACCGCATCTCCCCTCGTGGGCTGTTTCAGATCCTGGTGATGGGAAAAGTGCTGCCAGAGACAAAGCACTGCCAGAAACAGAGACTTTCTAAGGACTGCACTGCTGGGAATGAGACGTGGGTTGGTCCAAGAGGACTCTGCCGGTTTGAGGAAGAACTTCTTGGAGGGTGGCAGAGCAATGGAACACTCTGCCCAGGGAGGTTGTGGAGCCTCCCTTGCACAATGCTGGATCCAAAACTGTGGATTCCAAACCCCACCTGGCTGCATTCCTGTGTAACCTGCTGTAGGTGACCCTGCCTTGTCAGTGGGGCTGTCCAAAGGCCCCTTCCAACCCCGGCTGTTCTGCAATTCTGTGACTCCACCAGCCTGAAATCTTTAAGGGTTTTAGCTCCCTGGGGCAGCTGGCACCTCATGAGTGCCACCCCAGGCACGAGTACACCGGGAATACAAAGCTGCCAGCATGGTTCTGGCTGCTCTGTGTGCTCCCTGTACCTCTTGCCCTGGCAGCTGATCTATGGGAAAGAAGGGATGCACTCTCCATGGAGAAGCAGACCTGGCCCTGCAGGCTGCAGCATGGCTTCTCCTGCCTCTGGCTTTCTTGACAAAGAAACAAGCCCGCTGTGAAGCAGGGACCTAGGAGAAAGTCTCTCAGAGGAGGATGGAGCAAGAGCTTGGCAGCAAACTAACAGTGTGTTTCTAATTATCAAGCCTGTATGGCATGCACCATTAATTAGCAAAGAATGAGGGGTGGTGGGAGATGAAGGGATGAGATCTCCTCAGCATGCTGCCTCCCTCTGAGGCACCTCAGAGCTCTGAGCTGCAGCTCTTCAGTGGCAGGGGAAGCAGGAGAACCTGAGCTCAGATGATTAAATCAGATTTCCCACTCACGCACGAGGGCAGGGATCTCTTGGTGCAGAAAGGCTCCCTGCAAAATTACCACAGGACATGTGATAACATCAGCAGGCCTTTCTGCTGAAGGGTCTGGACGAGGAGTGACTGAGAGAGGAGGTCTAAGTAACCCTCCTTGGGAGCAGAAAGTTTCCAGACCTCACTCAGAGACTGAGAGAAGGGGAAAGATTCAAGGCAGGATGGGTACCATCTGTCCACCAGAATATATCCATGTTCTGTCTGGAGTGACCAGAAGGTCAGTGAAATAACCTCCTCCAACCATCCACCCAAATTAAGGAGAAACTCAGAGATGCTGTGAATCTGTCCCTGATGACCTCTGCTAGCCCAGCAGTGGGAGGATGATTCGGGCCATGAAGGGTAATGCCTCAGGAAGGGTGCCATGGAAATCAGGTGAAAAAATGTGGCTAAAAGGGAGGATGGTTTCCCCAGAAAAGTATTACTCCACTGACCTTTCTCTGCTTGCCTTCTAAAGCTATCTTAAAAATATGTATACTCACAACTGGAAAAAACCAAAGGGCAGGAGTGAGTGTCCATTGGGAAATTCTGCAGCTGGAGCAGACATTCAGCCTCGATTGTCAGCCTGAGACAGGAAGAGAGAGAAAGAGATTTTGAGCTGGTGAAGATGGTTTGATTCCAACATCTAAATGTGACAGAGGCATTCTCACTTCCTTGAGGACTACTTTGCTGAAGATCAGTCTGTTTGCAGGAACATTCCAAACCAAAAATATATGTTTGGCTATTTTTCAAGGTGAGGAAAACCATCTAAGTTTCACCTTCAAAAAGCCCTTCTGTTTAGTCAACTTTTCAGGTTCATTTATGGAAGTGACAAGTTATGGGAACAAAAAGCCAAATGCTTATTAACAGAATAAAACAGCTGAACTGACCAAGACAACATTCTAAAGGATTTTAGTTTAGGAAACCACTTGACCGTCTCCTTGTTCCCTCCCATCAGCAGAGCTAAGAGCCTGCTGGATGTACCTGAGAGTGTAGAGCACTTTTCCGTCGTTCCAGATGCGGAGGAGCTGATTGGGAGTGGTTATCCAGTGGGAATCGGCCCGCTTGGAGTTCCTAAAGAAGGTGTCGGGGATCCAGATGCGGCTCACCATGTTGGTGTTCAGCGTGAGCGCCTTCAAGGTGCTGTTGAACCGCAGGCGCCGGTCGTACCACGTCTGAGCAAAGAAGATGTCAATGGTGTATTCCTGAGAAAGACAAGGAAGAATGGGATGTTCTGAGAAGGAATCGGGCCAAGCAGAACCTGCTCCTCTGGTCTGCAGGCAGTCAGAGCCAGAACATTTATTTTCTCGGTCTGGGAGCAGGTGTTGGTGACCACTGATGCCTTTCCAGGCTCACATTAGCTCACAGCCAGGACATCTATGGCACACTTAGAAAGAACCAAAGACTGTGTTCACTGGTGGGCTGAGCCTGGAAAACCAGGACCATACAAACAAAACCTTGGGCTTCCTCTTGGCAGACAACTCAATACTCCTTTTAAGCACAGGCATGAAGGGGCAGGGTGGATGTTGGCTGAATCCAGCCCCTAAATTCCACTACACCTTTCAATCACAGGCAGGGAAAGCTGCTCACCAGCTTAGCAGAGAAGGCAGGCAGACAGCTCTGTTATTTATTTGGATACAGCCCAGCCCTGTTCCACACACCTAATTTGTACATAGAGCAATAGTAGTGCTGTGCATAAATCTAGTGAGGATCCGTCCCTTGCTACAGGACTTACACGGCAAATGGTTCATATGAAAACCAAGAGCACTCTGGGTCCTTGGGCAGACACCCCTTGCTGGAGATTAGAGAAGAAAGCTGCGGCTGCATGGTCCCAGCGCTGGGTGCAACCAGTTAAAAATCCTGAGTCTTTTGCTGACAGAAAAGAGATTTTCCATCATAATAAGGACCTTCAGTTTTGATGAGAGAGTGTGTCCTAGCTCACAGATAACTGGCAGTTCTGGGAGGCAGCTCCTGCCTGGATTGGACTGGCAGTAGCCCACGCCATTAGCCCACCACTCTGCTGCTTGCTGCTGCAAGTCAATTTGCTCCTTAAACTCTTTTTCAGCCTGCCTGAGAAGGTGCTAATTAATGCCATGCAGGAACAAGTCTGGCACTCAGCAGCTGTCTGAACCAGACCCCAAATCCAATTCCACCAGTCCATACTATAGTCAGTCACCTGCTCCTGATAGCAGCTGACGTGATCTTTGGTTCCTTTCACTCCTGTTGAACCTGCACGACCCCCACTGTCTCCCTCTCTTTTGTGTGCAGAGATGAAGAAAGTCTGACTTTGCCATCCCTCCCTCTCATTCTCCTCCTCCCTCTATCGATTTATCTCGGTGGAATTTTTATGACTGCAGCACATCCTCCCCGCGCTGCCCTCGCTGCTGGTTCAGAGCCGGCTCCTCCGGCTGTGCTGCTAAAATAGCTGCAGCTCCCGGTGCACTCCCTCGGACAGCGTGTCCTGCCGGGGGCAGGCAGAGCAGGGCAGAGCACGGGCCCCACTTCATCTTCCTCGCCCTCGCTCCCCTGGTAGCCCACAGTGAGGAGTGATGGGTCCCGAACACGTCCCTTGCATAGGAATGAGATCATGAGGGAAGAGCTTTTGTCATCAGGAGTCACTCTCTGGGCTGATGCTTCACCCTGGTTAGACACGGGGGTGAACAAAGGTGACAGGGACAGGGTCCTAATGGATCTCTAAGTGGGGAAAATGGGGACAGGTGCAGCACATTCAAAGGCGTGGCTTTGCCTCTACAGTTCATTCAAAACAGATGTGAGCAGACACAGAGCGAGGACAGCAGCAGCCCTCACGGCCAAGTGCACAGGCATGGCCACTGCCCAGACTCAGGGGGTTGGGAGGGCCCATCCCAGCACCTGAATGTTCTGGATCTCACTGGGTGCTGCTTGGATGTATGTGGTGATGGAGACATGGATCAGGCTGCGAAACTGTGAAATAAAAGTAGCATTGGCACAGTGTTGGGGCCAAAATAGCACACTATTTGACATATTCTCCCCCACCACTGCACACCCCGTTTCAGTTCATGTGAGTTTACACAGCTCCTCCTAAGCAATATCTCTGATGTAGGAGAAAGCAACCAAAAATGCAGTGATAAATTCACGTTAGATGACACTGTCAGTGTTTAACTCCC
Source organism: Mohoua ochrocephala (assembly GCA_013398855.1). Classification (NCBI taxonomy): domain Eukaryota; kingdom Metazoa; phylum Chordata; class Aves; order Passeriformes; family Acanthizidae; genus Mohoua; species Mohoua ochrocephala. The sequence goes on along the minus strand of VZTA01021243.1, from coordinate 139,259 downwards.
AACTGGAGTCACTGGTGACATCTCACTTCTGGGCTGGCTGCTCAGTTACATCCTGCTCTAAAGTTCAGCACTCAAGTCTGGGATAATCAATGCTAACGCTTTGGAGGAGTGGAGGGTCAGCTATCCCATGGGCTTAGCATTTGTTGTCAAGCCCAGATTTTCAGGAGGGACCAGCATTAAAGAGCTCCTCTTGTGCCATTCATAGCCAGCCTTTGCAAAAGGTGTGGTGCACAAGTCATTCAGCTCTTCTGGAAAATCTGAGCTGTTATTGTCACTGTCCTGTGGTTTGATCTAATTTCAGTGGCTATTATTAGCACAGCTATTCACGAGGCAGATCTTAGTAGCTGAGCTGGCTCCCTTGCCTCTCCGTAGGGAGCCCATTGGGAAATTTTGGCATTTACAAATGTATTTTCTTTCAGAATTATCTGAGGCAAGATTTATACAGAAGTGCTCTGGCCTTTGGGAAGACTTTTACCCTTCCAATTTCCTCCCCCACCCTGCTGAGTGAGTGAGCAGCTGCGCGTGGCTGAGCTGCTGAGTGGGGTTAAACCACAACAGCTCCTGAAGACTTCAGCACCTGTTCCCTTCAGAAATCCCCACTCTGATGCTGAGGAACCTTGCATGGCTGGGGTTCTGCACTGGAACAGAGCTCAGACCCTTCCCTGGGCATTATTCAGATCTCACTTAGCGGGAGGCATCTGCCAAGGTGATTAAAACAGGAGGTGTTTGACCATGGGTTTCCTACAGCCCTTAGAGACGGGTAGGGGCTTCTGGAGGGAGATCTCACTATGAAGAAGTCCAGGTTGTCTTCTGGAAATACCTCTTACTCTTCCTGACCTTGGAAGAGTCCACTGATCAGAGCTGAGTAGCTGAAGTTTGGCAGGATGAGCTCAGCCCCTAAAACTCAGGGCACTGTTTCTTGACCTCCTGCACCCCTGTGTTAGGGTTTTTAGGAGCTTCCCTTTTGTTTCCCTTTTCTTTTAAGGAATTTTCCCATACATGTTCCCAGGGGTCATTAATGGGTGGATACTTAAGAGAGACAAAAGACCCCGGCCACAGGGGTTAGTGGCCTTGATGGCTACTTCTTTCCCCCCCGCCCCCCTTGGGGCTTTCTCGTGAAAAAGGCAGAGATGCCGCGAGATTTTGAACTGGGAAAAAGGGGGT
>VZTA01021243.1:116347-137855 GCA_013398855.1 Mohoua ochrocephala | reverse complement strand
CCCCCTGCCTGCCGAGACCTCCCGGGGCTCCGCTGCAGCTCCGGAGTTTGATACCTCTCATCTGCCACCCGGGATTTCGTGCCCATCCCTGCTGTTCCAGCCTGCTGCTCCCGAGGGTCCTGCTGGGGCTGGGACCGGCTGCCCCTGGGGGTTTGTGGAGCCTTTCTTCCATCCCTTCCCGGCTCGGCCCGGCCGCCATAACCGCGTGCTCCCCGAGCCCGCGCCACAGCGCCCCCTGCAGCCGCGGGGGAACCATCGCACCCGCCCTGCCCGCCGGGAGCCGCCGGGAAGGGCCCGACAGCCGAGAGAGGCCGGCTCTGGGTTACTGGTTCTGTTTGCTGTTACTGCCACCGTCATTGGTGTTTGTTTGCCTTGATAGACATTATCAGTAAAGAACTGTTATTCCTATTTTTCTCATATTTTTGCCTGAAAGCCCCTTAATTTCGGAATTATAGTAATTCGGAGGGAAGGGGGCTACACCTTTCCATTCCAAGGGAGGCTCCTGTCTTTTTGGCAGACACCTGTCTTTCAAACCAAGACACCCTGTAGTTTTTCTCTGCCCCTGACTCGTTCTCAGCCATCAGAAAGAGACTTCTCAGTGCCTTGATTTCCCCATGTGGAAAAGGGTTATTGTAAAATACGCCTCTGCCATTACTGTACCATCTGCTGTGCAGCACATGGAGGTTGTTAACTTCTCTGTGAAAGCACAGGCATTTTTAGTGTTTTTAACAGAAGGAGCTAACGAAGTAAGGAGGAATTGCTTTAAGAGTTTGGCCACACCATTTGGATCACATGTGGGGTAGCACACACATGTTGGCATGCATGCAATATGACATCGAATTTCAGTCATAAAATAATAAATCAAACTCCCCATAAGGCAAACCCTGAGGGCTACCCTAAATACTGTCACGTGAGTTTATCCCATGCTAAGGGATGCCCTGCAGCGTTGCCTCTGCCGGCTGAGTGTGCTCATGTCCAACCCAGCTTTTCAGCACGTCCCCGCTGGCCCTTGGTCGCCGTCATCACCTGGCATTGCAGCACATCCCTGATCAGCCCTGGTTTCCCTCATGTGGCCAGCAGATGCTGGTGGAAACAAAGAATGGCACAACCTGAAAACATTTCATGGAAAGAGTGGTGTTCGGTAAAAGAACATTTGTGAGAAATAAAAGGATGGGGAGCTGACAGGGGTATTTCATATAGGAAGAAAAAAATAACAACAAAAAGATTTTACTGTGCTCTCAAACCTTTTCATTTTTCAAAAGCTACGAGTTTGCTGTGTGAAAAGTCATTTCTAAGAAAACCCCAAACATTTTCACTCCAAAAGAAAAGAGACTTGTTCAGAAATCAGCCTGTCCCCAGCACAGGAGAGCTGTGAGCTGGCCTTGTGTGCTACCCTGAGGCCTGCTCCTTGGGTAATCTCTGCTGCTCTGCCCTCACAGATGGGGAATCAGCCCATATTTCCAGGCAGATTTGGCTTTAGGAGCTCTGCTCTGGACCAAGCTCAACCCTAGGTTCAGAGCAGGTATGAGTTGGGGCTACCGGGTTTCAGACTAACAGCTTAAACTCACAGGGTTTGCATAACACGACTTGAAATTAACAGTGTGTGTTTTCAGGCTACCTTATACACCAAATAAACACAGCTGGGCCCGGCCAAAACATCCTTTTCAAATGGCTTTAATCAAGTTTGTGTGTTCAGTTCAGCTGACCCCTCTCAAGGGTGCAATTAGTGGGATTCAGAGGGGCTGGGACCCCGTGGTTCCTCTGTTCCATCTACGAGCTTCTTTCTCTGTATTAAGAGCTCAGCTTTCTGCCAAATGCTAAAGAGAGGAGCAAAGCCATGAGATGAACATGTCTTAGATGGCCTCCTAAATTAGGATAAAATGAAGGGTTTAAATGTGGTTTTTGCAACTTCACTTGTATTCGACAGCAACAAGAAAACCTCTGAACAGAGGGCTCAGAGATTTGGAAACGCGCTCCTCAATTTTCCTCTGCTGGAGAGATAGTTTAGTCTCTTCCAACCCAGAATACTCTGTGAATCTGTGAAAAATCCTAAATAACAGTGTGGCTGAGAGATTAATATCCTAGACAGTCACTTTCTAGCTTTCATTGTTCTGATATTTGTTTTTACTCATAGAGCTCCCTTCCCTCTTCACCTCCAAGCAAATCCCTCACTGCAGTCCAATAAAGCAGGCTGCTTTCCTGGGAAGCAGGGACAGCATTTCAGGTGGTCTGACGTGAATATGATGTGTCCATACTGTCAATCAAGCAGCCAGGCAAAGCAAATATCACAGGCAAACTCTTAGGGATGCTGCAATTCAGGAAATTCTCAGAAGTTCTTTCTTGGAGGAGACCCAGGAACGGGGTATTTTTCTCTCAAGGGCTGATAGGACGCAGTGTGCAGGTCAAGGCAAGCCAGGAAGCCTCTCCTTCAGTCTCCCTCTTCTGCAAAACAGGGTCCCCCCCTTCAGACACAGCTGTGCTCAGCACGTCCACACCCCCATAGCCCTGCCCAGGTGAGCATTTTCCTCTCCATGACACCCCACTCACCCTCCCAGCCTGCAAACATCTCAGACAAATCCTGGGTTGCACCCCAAATCTGTCTCCACATCCCAGGGAACACACTCAACAATAGTGAAAAGTCTGGAGGTACCTTCGAGACTGAATAAATAACCTAAATAAAATAGCTGTATTTTAGAATAATCTTGACATATGAACGCACAATTCCTTGTCCCCACCGCTGGTGGGCAGGAATGTGCCTCTGAGCGTGACACGTGCGAGCACTCTCCGAAGGCAGCCAGCAGAGGGGACAGGTACCAACAGCACGTGCTGTGCCTGACACCGACCACTTCAGGGGCTGGCTGGGCAGTGTCAGGCTTCTCCCAGTTCTCCCGTTAGTAGTGTGGGACACCTCATTTGTGGCCACCTCCATGTCCCTGCTCTGGGTGAGTTCTGTCTCTCCAACACAAAGACCAAAAGAATGCGAATATAAGTTTAATTCTGTTTCCAAGGTCCTCCTCTCTCCAAATCAGACCCCGGAGAGATTTCTGGGCATGATGCTGGAGTGACTAGGGGAGCTCTCAAGGACAGCAGGAGCAGAGCTGTGATGATCTGTGTTTTCAAGGTGACACACTGAACTTCCCATCTGTTTCACTTCTGCAGCAACACCAGCAGCGCTGTCCTTGCCTGAATGTCTTTCGCCTCTGTCCAGGGAATCTCAGCTGAAACAGTGTTCTTTTTATAATGCAAACGTGCTATTAAAAACCATCTCCATGTCCTGTGCTCGTGCCAGGAGCTGTCAAACAAGTCATGCTATAAATGCTGCTCTGTCGATTGCAGACTCCCCCAGTCACAGCTTGCTCACCCCTGGAGCCGGCAGATGGGAACTGGACAGGGCTTTCAAAACGGTGCTGGCTTCTGAGATCCCTACCTGCCTGTTCCCCCAGACCTCTCCTCGTTCCTGCTGCCATGGATGTGCTAGTGGGGACATCTAAAAGGCAGGTTTTACACTCCTGACAGCCAACCACCCCAGACTGTTTCTTTCTCCCCAAATCCTTTCTTCTGAGATGTTCCCTTGTACCATCACTTCCTGCCCTGCAGTGATGTTATCTCCTCCCACGCAGCCCCAGGGTGCCAGTTCCTCTTTCCATGGCAATATGGTTCGGCACAGGGAGCCTCTCCCTGTGAGCCCGAGGGGCACACGACCTACACGTGTGTGTTTAAGCATCTGTTAACAGCCATTACCCAGAGGACCAGGAAAAGTCCTTGAGGCGAGACATGACATCAGCCAGACTCTGCTTTGCAGAAGCACAAGTCTGTCTGCGCTGTCCCTGATGAGGTTATTACTGAAAAGGCAGAGCCGTGGACACGGGATGCTCTATGCAGATGGGGCAGAATTGATTAAAGGGGAAGGTACTGAACACTTCACTGAAGTATTATGCAAAGCACCTCAGGGAGGGAGCCACCTCCTTTTAGCTTGATTCTTTTTCCTCCACTCTCAGGACAGGACACGCCCTGGGGGCAAGGTCACTCGGAAGCACCTTCTGGTGCAAACAAAGGTGCAGCCCAGTTACCACAATCTCTGGAAAATACCTGGGCAGAGCAAAGCCACCTTTGTCCAAAGTCTTGTCTTCATGCCACACCTTGCTGCTAAATGCTTAACTGCTCCCTACAATTTTTGGGACTGAAGGAACTTTGTGCAGGAAGAAGAAAGGTGGGGAAAGAGAAGAGGTGAGGGCAGATGCACACAGGATAAGTGGAGGAGAAGATTTAGCACTTTGGGCAGATGCTCTTGTTCGTTTGTCCTTCTGGCTCATGGGGTGTTGGAGGAGACAAAAGGAAATTTCCTTTGGAAGGGCTGGAAGACAGACCTTCTCACTGCATACGATTAACTCCCCGAGATCACTCCTCCAGAACAGCTTGGCGAGATTCAGATGAGGAGCTGGAATTTCTTTAACTGCATTTCCCATTCCCGTGCCACCCACTGTGACTAAAATGAAACACTGGGGTGGGCAGTCCAGTACTGCCCAGGACTGGGGAAGTAGCTGCTGCAGCCCTGCTCCGTGAGAACCGCTCACTACCAACAAGCACTGAGCTCTGTCAAACCACCTTTGTTGGCAGCACGTTGAGAGGGTGGAGGAGCCAGCAGAGCCCAGAACTTCGTCTGAGAAAGCACAGTGCACACAAGCCCCTGGGATGCCACCCATTGTATGGAAATGCCTGCACTGGCCAGGCAAAAAACCAACTGTATAAATCCCTTTCTAATTCTCACCCTCAAGGTAAAAAGAGGACACTCAAAACATCTGAGAAACTTCTGGTTTCACAAAAGGGGAGCAGTTTGTGCCCTCTGCAGAGATCCTCACTCCTGACCCTGTTCTCTCCTGGCCCCAGATGAAGAAGGAAATGGGAACAGTGTACTCTGCTTCACCAACTCTTTCAAGGAAATCTGTTTCATGTTGTCTCTCATGCCCCCTTGCTCTGCTTACCACTTCTCTCTTCCTGCCCTGACAATTCCTTGATGTTCTTTCTCCCTGCCTCATTTTGTGTTTCCTTCCGCGGTTCTTCTTTTCAAGCCACCACACAATCACAGCCGAGCCCTAAGGAGATTTCAAGGGAGCACCAGGTTGTGGAAAGCAGCTGGGAGAAACTAATCAGGTTACAGAAAAAGAACAATTTCTTTCTGCCTCCCCTGTTGGGTACTGGAAGGGCAAAGCAGCTGGAGTGCATTGCAGAAGGGTTACCAGGCCGGGTGGTTCTCCTCTCCAGGCAGACATCCACACCTCAGGCCAAGTGTGGAGGTCATTTGGCAGTCAGGTCACCAGCCCCCGGGCAAGCAAGACCTGTTGAGCTCTGCTCCCGTGGGCTGCTCATTTCCCATGGCACCTGGTGGGTGCAAAGGACTCTCCTCAGAAGCAAGGGATCGATGTTCCCGGTCTTTTTGTTCCAGCTCCCAGCTGTTTTGTACAGTCTCTGCCTACTGAAGATGCCTCCTTTGAGACTCAACCACTCGACCTTCCCCAGCTCCCCTCGATGACTTTAGAACATCTTTGGGAAGTGGTGAAAAAGATAAAGGCTCAGTTTTCTACACAGCGGTGTAAGAAATACACTGACAGAGCTTGTATATCCCAGAATCATACACTGAAAGAAACCAAACTATTTTGGCTCTTCAGCTTTGTCCAAAGTTCCTGGGAGCTGGACAGCACATCTTTAACTGCTCCTTACCAAATTCCAGCACTTGCACTTGGCTTTGGCTTTTTGTGAGAGCAGCAATACCAAGGTGTTTTCATCCCTCCTCTTGCTGATCCGGAGAGAGGAACCGGGATCCATTGTGCCTTCTCACAAGGAGAGGTGCAGTTTCGTGTGAGAAACTAAGGCTGCAAGCCCTGGATGTGCCAGACCATGGAAGGAAATGGTTTATCTTGAATGTTACAGGTCTCTCTGCCTTCAGCTTTTCTTTTCAAGAGCCAAATCAAGAGAAGAGCAGCCAGTTATCATCTTAACTTCACCCCTGTGGCTGTAGGAACAACCAACCTAACTCCCTCAAGTTTTTCCCACTCCTCTACCTTGCTGCTCTGCTTCCTCTCCCTGCCTTTATAACGCTCCTGAGGTGGTTTTGGGTGGCTGTGGAGGAGAATGACAGACTAAGGGCCACAGCCTGGTGTGGGAGGCATCGCAGGTGGCAAAGTTGGAGGGAAACTGTCAGAAACAAAGCTCCCAACATTTGGAGAATCCCTGCTCTGACCTCCCCTGTTCCCCAGCCACATGGAGACAAGGTGTTCCCTGCCCACGCTCCCGAGTGTTTTGGTTCACACCTCCCACGTGCATCTGCCTGGGGGGAGGCATTGCCACCACCTGCAATTCCCCTGTTGAGCAAAGCTGATCAGATGGTTGGAGCCATTCCTGGCCAACTGCAGGTCAGGGAACAAACACACAAATCCTCACCATGAAGTGCTCTGGATGTGGAGATGGACAGACAAGGCTTGTGCCATGGTCCCCAGCCATCATGCCCCCTTCTTCCCCCACCCAATGTGCCCCAAGCAGCCAGCATGATCCCTCTGGGGCTTTGAAAAGCCAGGAACTGGGAATTGGGACTTGGTGGGGCGGTCAGCAGCGCTGGTGTGAAATGGCTGCAGTGTCCACCTGCCCACTGACCCTAAGACCATATCTCCTACAAAAGACACCAAGCTGGAGCCAGAGAGGCACCAAGGCAGTGTGTGGAGGCTAGGAGGAGATGTGAGGAGAAGCAAAGCCACAGGAATGCTCACACTGCCTGCTCGCTTCCAGTTTGTACCATGGGCAATTAAATCCTTCCTGCGCATGGAGATGGGATGCAGTAATCTGAATATTCTGCCTTTAGCACTGAGGCATGAAGAGGTCCTTGAAGCATATTGATTGTGGTCACCCACCACCACTGAGTTCTGAGAAATGGTCTCCATTTTGAAACACATTTATAGCAGGCAGATTTCACAACAGCCTTTTAAGGGAAAGGGTAGGATGGCTTCATCTGGGAATGCAGGAAATAAATAGAACTGATTTCTACTGAAAAAAAAAAAAGAAGTTTTGCTCAAAATAAATTAAAATTGTCAAACCTTAAAATGAATTAACTCAACCTTATAATTTCATTCAAAACCTTCATTTTCTTCAGTAAGCTAACAAAATATTTCGTTTTACCCTTATCTAGTTGATGCACTTCATTTTGACGTTTATTTTCAAATACTCATTTTCTTGCTTTGCTTATACAGGACAGAATTTATCACCATATGAAGAGCAAATCAAAACAATCTGATGAAACTAAATGTAAATGTTTTGATTGTCCCTGAACTCATTTCTCCTTGGAAATGCTGAAGAATTCTGATTATTTGTCCCAAGTGGGAGAGGAGAATGAACCTATCTCCCCTGTGATGCTGCTGTTTGCCCTACACCAGAAACCTCAGCCTCAAACCCTGGCCTCTGACCAGCTCTTTGACTTGGTTCTCACACACCTGAAATATCCCATCCTCTCCTGCAGAGACATCTAAAGCCTTCAGTTCAGATAAATCAGCTCTGCCTCAAAAATAATTCAGCCCACTGAGTGACAACTATTGGTACAGCTCAGTCCATATATCTTTCCAGTTTGACACAGCAGGGCTCTCTCTTTGACTTGGAAGAATCGATTTAATGAGGGTCAGAGCACAGATCAGTACCTGGATCACACACAGACCTCCTGGCCTGTCCATGAGCACATGTTGGGGATCCTCAGGGCAGCTCCTTTAGGTGATTGTGGTGGAACCAGCCGTGCTTTGCATCCCCACCATCCAGCAATGCAGCCTCTGGATCACAGCAAAGTCTCTTTTAATGCCCTGAGAGCCAGCTGCCAGGGTGGCCAGGGCAGAGACATCCCTCCAGCCTGGGCCAGACCCTGGTAAGGAGACTCCCCTGGTCACTGGAAAAGTGTCACTGTGACCCTTTAACAAGCAGGAAGCCCTGTTGCTGGCAGAAACCTCTGGAAAGGAGGACCAGGTGCAGCGGCTGTGACCCCAGACTGTAGGAAAGGTTTTCTGTGGATAAGGGTGAGGAATTAATGCTCTCAGGTCAGGTACAGAGAACACAGCGGCTCCTTGGGAAGCATCCTTCCCAGGCTGCCTGCAAAGGTTCAGGGCGAACAAATCCCGTCTTGCATTCAGCCCAGCTGAAGAAATTCGAGTTTTTTCCAAAGGCTGGCACAAAATGAATGAGGGACTGAGTCATTCCTGCCAGCAGAAGGGCGGAAATGGGATCCGTGAAGGAATTTACAAGAGCTGCTTACTTCATTATGGATGTTGATTTATCCCGTGTTGCCCGAGGGCCAGAGGCTGCCTGAGCTGTGGGCTGCGGGAGGCACCTGTGTGCCAGGACTGATGCTGCAGTTTAAGAAACCTTTAAGTACAGCCACATTCCCCATTTAGCGCCAGGCTGCGAGCACAGATGTTAATTAACTTTAGGGCTTTGCTCTCCAAAAATGTCTCTGAGGAAAAGCACTTTCCCTGCCCCCAGGAGGCCACTGTCCAGATTTTCATATTTTATTTAGCTCCAAATTTCAGATGCAAACCTCCAGCTTTTCACTCGTCTTCCCTGATAACAGACTCCTCGAGTTTTCCGCACAGCCTGTAAATAAAATACCAACATGGATGTCACACAGAAAATATCTGGAGGGGATTAGTGTATGTTCTGGATAATAAAAGGAGCTGGCTGAATTATTCATAGTGAATAAATCAGCTCTTTTCCGTTTTGGAAGCAAACTTTGACACTTCCAGAAGCTCTTGGGATATGTTTAGGATGGGAGCAACTTATTTATTTCATCAGACCTTTCGTTGCAGCCCATGGTTTGTCCCACAAGTCACACGTGATTGGTGTCATTCCTCAGTGGTCTCGGGGTGGGTTTTCATAAGGAAGGACCAACTTTTTATAAGGAGAGCTGCTGCCCTTCCTGTACCTGACCTCACTGCTATGTGAACGCCAGCGTGAGAGATAGTGACCGCTCCTGAACATCAAGGAATCAGGAGATGTGAGCACTCTCCAAGCACATGAGTATTTGTGAAGACATGATAAATGCGGCACCGGCTCTGGCAGCACCGAGCCATCACTCAGGCATGGAAAATAACAGCCAGAAAAAGCACTGGGGCCGTTAGTGAGCAATACCCATTTCCCAGCACTTTGAATTTCTGTGATATACATCGTTCTCGGAGACCAAAACCCAACCTAGCCCGTCACACGAGTCTGTTCTGCAGAACCTCAGCGGATTTATGCTGATGACCAACTCTCGCTGCACACCGGGCAGGCCAAGGAGAGAGCTCAATCCTTGGCAGAGCACTGCAGTGTGCTTTAGGCATTGCAATCCACCCTAAAGTGGGTGCATCTGGGCTATTGCCTCCCAGACAGATGATTTGTGAAGGATTTTTAAGTCCTTTCAGTTGAGAAGTGCTGTGCAACCGCTGGAGTCTATTATTATCAGGAAAGGAGGGGGGAGGTAGCAAATTTCCTTTACCTATAGGCTTATCTTGTGCTCCAGAGGAACATAGTCAAGCATTTTAAACAGCGTGCCATTTTCAATTCATTTCCTTCCTACTTATTCCAAAGCAGCCAAAGCTAAGTATAATCAAGACTTAAGTGTTCCTCAGAGCCAGACAATTATTACCGGTCTCGGTTTCCCCGTCTATTAGGAAGGAACGAAGGAATTAACCCAAGCCTTGCAGCGGGACAGCGGGGCTGTACTCCAGGGCTGTCACACGAGCCGCCTTCCAACACAGCACAAGCCACCACTCCTCGGGATGTGGCTCCGCTTCCGCAGCCTCAGCTGCCTCAGGGCTCTCCGCAAGGGTGCCTGAGCCCCGGATGCCTCCCGTAGAGCCCTGCTCCCCTCTCGGGGGTCTCTGCCCCTGCTGCTGGGGTAGCTCAGCCGTTCACAAGCAGCTGCTGCCTCGCTGCACTCTCTGATAAGGCGGCATCGGCGGGGATTTCACTCCAAGAGACGCGATGCAGCCGCTCAGCCACCCGCAGCTCCGAGCAGGGAGAAGCAATCCTCGGAAGAGGGCTCTGCAGACACCTCCTGCCTCCCTGCCCCGCTCAGCCATCTCCCCACGAGCACAGATGAAGTGCCCGAGGTCCCCAAGCTCCCTTTATCACATCGGCCCCCTTCCTAACCACCGCCCCCCGTCAGCTTTAACTTTGAAAGCCAAACCTCCCTCCCTGCCTCATCGGGATTAACATGAAAGAAGTCAGTGGGGAGTTCTCTTCATTCATGCTGGGCTTATACTTCTAAATTATAAAGTGTGTCAAATGAGGATTTAATTTATATTTAACAACACAATGTTTGTAAATTAATTATTCATCAGCTGATAACGAATAAACATTTCCCTCTTCCCTCCCTCCCCCTTTTTCTCCCGGTGTTTCCACAAATGCACCATACATGCAAATCTATTAAATGTTTTCTGCAGTACTCCAGATGTGGGAAAATATGTTCTTCACCCTCAATTTCGTGAGTGTGTTGCATGGTAACTAATGTAACTAATGTAGCCAAGCAGAGCATTATGAATTTAATCGCGTGCAGCATCTCCTTCCTAGGGAGGGAAGGGGGGAATGAATAGTCAGCACTTGTATTTGGACATATCACCCTCTTCAGGTTCCAGCCCCCCACTCTCAGGCAGAGATAAGAAAACAATTTGCTGTAACAATTGAGATAGGAGCTCAGAAATCCCGCTGGAAATCACAGGCAGTTCCGAGACAGCAGAATCTGGTCCCTGCTGAATGATGGAGGCCAATTTTGCTCTTTCCATCTTTATTATCATTAAGTAATGAGATCAAGGTGGTGTACAACACCAGCAGAAGAGCTGTCATCCTGGTTTGCTACAAAATTTGGCACCCAAGGGCATCTCCTCACACACAGCAAACAGAGGAGTCCTCAGCACCCAAGCCAGCCCTTGCTGCAGTGCCTCTGATCCCAGACACCTGAAGCAGGTAACCAAGGCAGGTCCCTGGATGACTGAAACATCCCCATTCACCTTTGCCAGGAGGCTACCACAGTGTCTGGACCGTGCGCTCAGTTTTTGGCTCCTTGAGCCTCACGCTTGGTTTTGTGCAAGAAAGGAAGAAAAGGACATTCAGCTCTGGCATCTGGGAGGAATCTGAGAAACTCTGGGCAAGACTTGTTCCATCCCCAAGCTCAGAACAGAAGCACTTTTCCCCCTCTCAGCCATGCTGTCCTTCATGGACACTTCAGGGACGTCCTCAGGACTGAAAGACACTCAGCCCCAATAGCTGGCACCTGCTTTACTTCTACAGCATCATTTCCTGAGAGTTAAGCATCCCTAAAGGAAGGTGATCCAGAGCTCTAGGTGCCCTTGACACCAGTTAAAGCTATAATCTATAGCAATGAAGCCATTACAAAACACGACCAGGAGCAAATCCCTCCAGCAAACAACCAGTCAGCGAAAAATTTGAACCCAAAGTCTCCTCCCTTGCTCCACGCTGCTGCAGCCCTCCCTGGCACCTCTTCCCACAAACATGCCTGGAGAACCAAGGTGGGTCTTTGCACCAGGCTGAGCTTCTGATAAGCCAAGGACACCTCAACACTGTGTTAATGGGAATCTAACTGGGCATCCAGCTCCACGACACAGCTCGGAAAGCTGCAGCACTGTGGGTGATAACTCATTTGGCTCCAGGGGCTGCTGGCCAGCACTCAGTGGCAGCCAGAGCTCTGGAGGGGCTCGTGGCCCAGTGCATCCTTCCCCTGACAGTGTAAACACAGCTTCCCACCACCCTGAGGAGCTCCAAGTGCCCCAATCCCACCCAAAGATTCATGGGGTTGGGGAGCACATCCCAGTCCTGACGGTCTCACTTTTCCCCCTCAGCCAAGCCCTGTCCCACTTCTCATCATTGAACCATCTTCTAGCTCTCTTTCTGGTCACTGCCACATTTTGGCTTGGAGAGCACAGAGGGTCCTTTCCCCAGGGAGGAGAGGATGCAAAATCTGCTCAGCCACCCAAATGGGAAACAAGGCTGCCATTCTGGTGTACAAAAGGTATCAGGAAATCATTTTACATTTCTTCCCGCTCCAAACCTGCCCACCTTCTGCTGACTCCTGAATGTTAATGTTATTTATGACAAGTGATTGATGAGGGAGATGCAGAATTCACACCCAGCACAGGGCATTTTCAAATCACCTATTCATTTTTAAGGACCGGAATCAGTTTTGTATCCTGACATGATTTATCATTTGGAGGCTGGGGCAGTGGCTATGCAGGGCCAGCTTCCAATCCCTGACAGAGCACTAGCAGGATGAAGACAGCAGTGAGTCATTAACCCTTTGAGGGTGAGTAGAGGATCACAGGAGACCAGTATTTAAACCGGATTGCTGAAGTTGGAGCCGTCTACTCCAGCAGCATGTCAGGCCATGCTGTAGTCTTCAGCTGCAGATTTATAGGCCACAGTGGTCCAAGCTAACAGCCACAGTAATGCTGCTGTATCTCTTAAAGGCAGAACTTGGTTTTTTGTCTTCTACGCAGCCTATGTGAGGGAGAAATATTTGCGTAAGACGCTGTCATGGCAATGCACCTAGAAGAGATCAATGGGACATTTCCCCTCCAGTGGACCTTCCAGCCTACACAAGCCTCTCTGTCTGTGGCAGAGTGAAATGTCACCATGGGCTCAAGAGAGATCTGGCTCTGAGACAAATTCTAGTTCCCTTCCCTCGGAAATGCGCATTTCCTCAGGTTGTGTGTGGGGAAAAAAAGGCAAGATGAGGCACGTGGGATGGGCCTGGCAGCTGGGAGAGGGCAGAGGTTCTCAGGTTGGGAGAAGCTGTATTGACAGGGACAGAGTGGGAATGACATGTCCCCAGCAAAGACCATCTATCATATGTTTGATGCCAGCCTGCCAGGGGCTGGCTCGACCCACAGAATGACTTAATTCACTGCATCAGCATGGAAAGGCAAACAAACACAAAACAACTGGGGAAAGCAGCCAAGTCTAGAGGTGACACCGTGGCAGCTTTGTCACTGCCCTTTCCTCTTGCTTCGGGAGACAACATAGCAGGAAGCAGCCTCTCCCATGAGCAGGAGGAAGTATTCAGGGTACAGATAGCATAAATCTGAGGCTTTGAGACCTGGGTCTAGCTGCCCTTAGTACTTTAATATCACCTCAGAATCTCATGGGAAAAGGCTTTAAAGTTCAAGGGCATCACAGATTCAAGCTTAAGAAGTTACCTAAGGGAACAAGGAAGGAGAGATACCCCTAGAGAGTCTACTTGGGGTGTCTCCAGATCACAGGTAACTGTTGGGACCCTGCAGGGACCCCTGGACTGACAGCACCAAGGCTAAGAGTCAGAGACAGCATAGCCAGTTGTGGCTGATGCAACAAAACCCCTCAAAATTGTCCACACTGAGCAGTTTCCTCCCTGCCCAAGCAGCTCCAGGCCATGCCATTCCCACAAACGGCAATCTCTTCCTCAGGTGGGAAGGCTGCAGATGGGTGGATCAGCCCCATGGCAGCAGTTTCCCCAGCACAGCCCTGCAGATGTTGGCAATTCCAAGTGCCGGTTGCCTTCACATCCCTGTGTTCTGGGGACCCCCGGGGGTCCTGTGCACTGGTGGAGCCCCATTTCACGAAGAGAGAAAGCTTCAGCTGACTCTTAGAAAGAGCTGAACGCATGGTTTGAGCTCTCCCACATGATTCCCTGGTCTCTAGTAAGGGTTGAGTTCACACAACAGCTTTTCCCCTTGGTGGGGGTGGCTGTTGTCACTGCCTGGCATCTTGTCTTCCCAAAAATACCAGAGCTGCTGAATGTGCCTGAAGCTCCTGTACCTGCAGCCATTTACGGCTGGTTAGCCCAGTAGATCCAAAATCCTGAAAGACTGGGATGGACGTAGGTACGTTCTCACATCCCCATCACCATGGCATAAGCTGTGTTTCTTAGGAAACCAGCCTAGCAGCAGCATCCCTGTTTAGGAGGAAAGATGAACTCTGGATGCAGACTGGATTTTAGAAACCACTCTCTGCTGCTACCACCTGCATGGTTCTGCAGTGCTCCCGTGACAGCGAAGGGAGTAGAGCTTCCAGCAGGGCTGGAAAGGGGTGAAGGAAATGGATGAGAGGGAAAGAGAAGGAGTGAGGATGTGCTCTGGGTTTTGCATGGGTTTCTTGGCACATCTTGGGCCGTGCAAAGCAGGTAGAACAGCCAGCTATAATGTGACCCTTGTGCTCTACCTGCAGGCACAGCACACCCAGCCCCTGCACTGCTGCTCTCGTGTCACTTTGGCTTCATGGCCACACACCCCCATGGGCTGGAGGGGCTTGTGGCACGTGCTGGCAGCCAGGGGTGACATCCACATGGCTTGGGCTGGGGTTCTTCTCCTCAAGACCGAGCACACTGGAACAATGCAAGGAAATTTTGAGCCTCGAGGCCGTCCCTGCTGGGCCTCCTGATGGTGCCCTCATCGTGCAAGCGAGTGCCCGGCCAGGTGCCCATCTGGTGGCTCGTGAGCAGGAGCTGCTTGGGGGCACATCCTCGGTGGTGGCTGGCCAGAAGGGCTGCTTCAAAATGCTCCTCGGACTGGAACTGGTACTACAGCTACTGTACCATCCCTCCGTCCCCAGAGGGGTTTGTTCCTTGGAAAGATTATACTTTGGAAACTAAAAATAATGTGCCCATCCTGGGAACTTGCTTTTTTTTTTTTTTTTCAGTTTAAGTGGGCTGGTTTTGTTCCTGCTCTGTTTTGCATTGAGAGAAACAAGAAGAGCCAAATTGTCCTGGCTATACCTCGCCTTTGTCCTCTCCACCCCACTGCCCAGTGGACTGGAGAAGTCTTTCAAAACCTGACAGCAGTCAGGTTTGTTCCTTGGTAGAAAAGAGAAAAAAGATGACTTTGCAGGGAAAATAATAATAATAATGGAAGTCTCCTGTGAAAAATAAATAGTCAACAGTTGCTCTCCAGATCAAAGAGTGTCTGTTAAGTGTTTTCACAGCTCGTGGTACAGCTGGGTACTGCTGGGTCCTGAGGCATGAGGAGAAATTGTCACAGTCCTGGTGGCATCTCTCTAAGGTGCTACGTCACGAAGAAGAAACATTGGACCTGAGGACCCCTGCTTACCCCTTGCTCAGCACCACCACAGGCCAGGCCTGGGCACCCAAGTTCCACACTGCCACGGAAACCATCTCCAGGTACCTCTCTCAGTCCTCAAGGAACATGCTGCCCTGGTTCAACCCTGCCCCAAGTATCCTGGTGCCCACACACTTCCCAGGGAGGAGAGGGCAAAGCCACCAGGCAGAAGTGTCTGCCCACCCATTGTCAGTAGAGACCAAAGAGCACCATCATCCTGCTCCTGGGCCCTCGAGCATGGAAGGGTTGCTGAGCTCACCGAGGGCACTTGAGGACCTTGCTCCTAACCAGGGATGGTGCTCAAGTCTTTCCAGCTCCAGCTCCCAGCAGGTCAGAGCACCTCTTCCCAAGGGAAAGGAAACCTCTTCTCATGCCAGCACCACCTTCACACCACGTCTAGCCAGCATGACAACCTGCCAGCAGCGCTGGGCCATCCCCTGCCACGGGGAGGGTACACCACGAGCCTGCAGCCACGCGAGCACTCACCATCTGGATGACAGACACCGGCCCGATGCTGTTCACGTAGATATCCACATCAATGTACGTGGGCTTGACTGCAAAGACAAGGAAACAGGTGTCAATAAGCTGGGGCCAGGAGCATTTGCAGAGGGATGAAGACAAGGGGAACATCTGGGATGAACTTGGCTCTGTCGCAACAAAAATCCCAGCTACAGCGGTGACCAAAGCACAGAAAACACTAGGCACAGCCAGGTCAGGTCACCACCTGTGGCCACAGGGAGCTTCAGGGGACACTTACTGCCAATGTCAGGCCTCAGCTTGTTGTCATAGTTCTTGAGCAGCGAGTTGAGGATCTGCGTGGCATCAGTCTCCTGTGCCTTGGGGGTGAGGACCCAGGTTTTGTTGATGCTGAGGTAATCGTAATCGTATTCCTCTGTGCTCTCACACCTGGAGAGGAGAGACGAAGGGCAGAGACATGGCTGTGGCAGCTCTCTGGCACTCCCTGGGAGCAGGGGCGCAGCCGTGTTTCAGAGATAGCAAAGGAGGAGGATGCAGCACCTGATAAAAGGCAGGAGGGTCAGGGATCTCAGCCACACCGCTAAGAAGCCACAACTCACCTGGCACCTTTGTTCACTTCAGGGTCACCAGACATGCAGGGGCCTTGCCACCAGTGGGAAAGACCAGCAGGCATGGGGTGTTCCACCTCCTCTTTAGCTCTCTTTCGAGACACACTGCTCATCCCCGAGGTGTGGGAGCCAGTCCCTGCTTTCCGTGCCTTGCTGCTCATCCCACTCTTGCTGCCAGCAGCTCCTGCCCCCAGAGCTGCCTGTTAACCCCGAATACTTCCACTACTCTGCCTGCTGCTGACACCTGAAGCAGGAGACAGTGAAAAAACCAGTGTTTTTGGGGAGAAAGGCATTTGCAATAAATGCATTTCAGATAAAAGAGGTCCTAACACAACCTTGCAGGCATCGTGCACGTCTGGCATGCCAGGAACCCAGCCATGTGCCCTGCACAGATCCTTGGAAATTAAAGCCTTATACAAACTCCTCTGCCTCCAGGCCAAGACCTGCCACAACCCATTCCCTGCACTCACCAACCCTTCCTCCCCAGCCTGTGGCGCGAGTTCCCATTTAAAGATGTCCCATCTTCCTGATCTCCCAGTTCCAAGCCAGGCAAGGAAAGCTTGCATCCATCCTCCTTTGGACATGATCCACTTAGCAACAGCTTCTCTCACTGCCTTTCAAATCTGCCCTCTCTAAACCTTTCGCACTCCTCCCTTTTCCTAAAGGAGTTTTCCTAAACCGTCTAATTAGATTAGGTCCACATGGCCACCCGGGAAATTCTAACCACCTGCCGCTGCTCTGGGCAGCTCATTCACAAGGCTGTCCCCGGAATGACACAGCCATATGTGGGAGAGGATGCCGAGCGCTCCCACCGCCGGCACACCCCCCTCGACGTCTGCCGTGTCAGCCGTGTCACCTGCTCCAGCGACAGCAAGGGTCTCGCAGCGGGAGCTGCCACCGTGTTGACACTTCCCAGCTGGAGCCTCGCAGCTCCGAGGTGCAATCAGGCACCACGGATGCACATCTCCCTCCAGCGCCTGGGGAGGCACAGCCTGGCCGAGGCACTCGGAGGGGGCGGAAAAGCATTAAATCGAAACGTTGCGGCCGATTTATCAGACTCTCCTCTTTCAAAACCCCAGACAAAACTCGCTTTCACGATCGTTTTAAAACTCTTTGCATCTCCGCAGCTCTCAGGCGCCGGGACGTGTCCCCCGCCAAGGGCTGGGCTGCGCGCAGCTGGCTGCCTGCCGCCGCACATTAGGTGTTGGTACATCAGCTCATTGTTTCCTGTCTGATTGCGCTGCACTTTCTAACGATGCTTAAGGAGTGTTAAGCAACGCTGTCAGGATGCGCTTCCCCATCCGAGCAGCGCCAGCCAGCGCTCTCGCCGGGCTCTGGCTGTGGCGTTGCCTCCGAAACGCAGCCGAGCAGGGAGCTCTGCATCGCCCAGCAGCTGCGGGAGGCACAGGGGACCACCGTGAGCCCGCCTCAAAGCTGCACAGAGCTGAAATCGGGGGCTGGCCCCGCTCCTGCGAGAAGCAAGGAGGGCGATGCGCCCGCAGCCCAGCTCAGGGCAAGGGAAAGCAATCCTAACTGCTCTCCCTTGCCGCCGGTGCTTCGGGGGATGGAGGCTGCCTCTGGCAAAGTGAGAACAGCTACACCGAAACCTTTTCTCAGTGTTCCCTTGAACTTACTTGAAGTCACCTGCCCCGCTGGCACTGAACTCTGCACATCCCCCTGCCCTGCCAAAAATCCCGTTCCTCCAGGACGTAAGGCTACAGTAGAGCCTGAAACATCCCTTTTGGGGCTGAGCAAACCCCAGCTGCTTACTCTGCTCTCAGTCTTGTGATTTCCCCTCATTTAGTGTCACTGATTAACACCCTGAGGCTTGGGGTAGCATTTCCAGGGAGTCACATCCCTATTACAGATTCAGGGACACTACCAAAAATATGCTTTTTGCTAATGCAGCTAATCCCAGTCGACTAAACCATACTAAGCCATCTTAGCATAAGGAAACCAGCTTTTGCTGGAGAAAATATGCTTTTTCTGAGTGTCTGCGCACACACAGACACCCATCAGCCCTTGCTGGTCAGGAGTGTGACTCTCATGCCACCCTATGCAAGCCACTGCCTCCTCCCCGGTCTCTCTTCCCGGTGGCCCCACTTTAAATTAAGAAGGGAAGAGCCCGAGATCTGTTGCAGAGGAGAGGTATTAAGGTGACATGTGCATCTCCCCTCCAGCTGCTAATGGAAATGTCACACTGCAGACCTGCAGAGATCCCCAACGTGCTGTGAACGCTTGCTGGCCTGGCGGCTCCATCTCCAGGCACGCAGTGACTGGCTTGGTGACAGGGGACAGCCAGTTCTCATATGTCTCTGTGCAGCCGGGGGGAAAGGCAGAGCCATGTTTCCTCACCTCTGCTTGTTGAGACGCCAGAATGCCCTCCTCAGAGCAGGGCCGTGGGGCAGGGACACAGCCACAGCATGGGCAGGAGGTGGGCAGGGGGGTGTCAGCAGGGCAGAACTCGGGGCGTTGCAAGGAAATCCCTGGTCTTGACAGATGAGCTGGGGCCATGGCAGCTCCCGCTGGTGCCCAGAGCAGGAAGCTGGCATGGCAGGGAGGTGTCCTTTTGGATGTGCTCACAAATATGGATGAGGTTGGACAATTCTCTCTGGGCAACCCGTGGCATTACAGCAGGCCAGTGCCGTGCCTCGGCTCCCCGATTCCCTTTTACTCGAGCAGACACCTGTTTGGCTGAGGCTTCCAAACACACACTGTTGGGAAAAGTCACCTGAAGACCTGCTTGCTGGCTCCCTCCCCCAGTGCCCAAGCTGTGTGACAAGGTTTTCCCTTGGCAGGAGGAGGGGAAGAGCAACATGTGCCACGAGCCCTTGAAGACACTTCTACTCCTTGCCTGGTGGGGCAGCTGGTGGTGCTTGACTGGGATGCACACCCACTATTATTCACAAGCTGGTGGTGGCCCTGAGGCAGGAACCTCCCAGCGCAGATGCAGATCCCGGGGCTGTATCCAGCCCTGCTGCAAACACAGCTGAAAGCCTTCCCTGCTCCCAAGGAAAAGAGAGCAGCAAAATGCAAGAAAAACATTTCCCTTGGTTGGAAAGCACTGTGGTCAATTCTAATTACCACATGCTGATGTGTCCTTCTAGTCACCCATCCCAGTGCCTCCTAGGGTTGCAGGCACAGGGACGTTCGTTCAGGCAGATGACTCTAAATCAGAAGCAGGCAGAGAACTTAAGGACAGGGGGCTCTAACTGCCCCCTACCCATTTCACACGTCTTCCTACCTCTGACAACACTCTCCATGAAGCCCCAGTGGTCGAGTCTGCACAGTTTCAAGCACCTGCCAAGCCCAGCGTCTGGTGTGATGCCATGCAGGGATCCTGCCTTCAGGGCTCAAAGTTGGGTGCCTTGGTCTCAGCTGAGGCAGTGCCCTGGGAAACGCTGGTGAATGAGGATCTGCGGTGGGGGGACTGTCTAAGGAGTGCTGAATCACCTGGCACAAAGCACCAGGGGAAGGGTCTTGCTGCTTGGGCTGGGAGAAGAGCTCACACACGCAGCACCTGAACAGCGCTCCTCACCCCAGCACCTACCATGAGGAGCAGGGAACAGGAGATTCACCCTCCACAACTGCATCCAGGAAAAATGCAGTGAATGCAGAGCAAGACCCTGATGTAACTTGTTCTTTTTCTCCTCTCACAGGATTCCTCTCCCACTCCGTCATGCTCACCCCCCCAACCTCCACAGCCACCGCTCCTGGCAAAGCAGGGCTCAGGGTAGAGGCAGACTTGAGGGACTGGGCAGAAGAGAGGCCAGGCCAGCTATAGGGTGAACATCCCTGCTCAAGGGTATGTGAATACACAATTTATTTGCTCCTCCGTATGATCTTGCAGCTTACAACTGACCCTCTCAAAATGCAGGGCTCGTGGCAATGCACTGCAGGGACGGTGGGGCACAGGAACCGGGAACACCACGGATCCATCCCCCTCTCAGCCCTCCAATGCCCCCTGACACCTGCATGGATCTTCTGCCAGGAGGTTTTGTGTCAGGGCACTGGAGAGGCTGGGTGTCAGGGCATGAGCCATGGGACAGCTCTTGATCCTCGAGCCTGGGAAGGCCAAGCCACAGAGGACCATGGCAGGGGTGGACTTCATGCCTACACCCGGGGTCGGGAAGCACTGGCAGGGCAGACCATCGGTAGCAGGATTCATGCTCCCTGTCCCTGACTGCATCTGTAATGGGATTTGATCGGCTTTAAGGCGGCTTATTCTGCCAATTAGCTTCAGCCAGTAAAATCCCTCTTCCCCCAAGCCCTGGGGGTAACAATCTGCTGACAACATGTTCTTTCCCCATCTAGCCATTAAACTCATCAGCAGGGCTAGGAATTGTAAAAAAAAAAAAAAAAAAAAAAANAGAAACAGAACACTTTCACCAGGCAGTGTCAGTGCCTCAGAGGTAACATGAATGCATACACACGCTTCTGTGGTTTCAGGAAATAAAAAAAAAAAAAAAAAAAAAAAAAAAAATTAAAAAAAATTAAAAAGAAACTTGAAACCCCCTTGTGCGCGGGCCCTTTCATCGCTGTTTACAGAGAAGAGCTACGAACGGCTGGCTCTGGGAAAGAACTGTCACCTGCCCGCCCCTGCCTCCGCTCGCCCCCTCGTCCAGCGCGCTGCGGGCACCGGGCTGGCACCGGGCTCCCCGCCGGCACCCAGAGCGGCGACCTGGGGCCAACCTGTAGAGCAAGGCAGGAGCCCACGTTGCCCTCCCCCGCCCGGCTGCACGCCCTGCGGGGGCTTCGGGGGGCCAGGGGATGGAGGGCAGGGAAAGGGACGCAAGCCCCTTCCCACCCAGCCCGACTCCACGTGGAAATGCCCCGGTGATGGATGGAGCTGCCCGGAGGTGCCGAGCTCCCTCTGGTCCTGCTCCGGGCACCCCCGGAAGGGGCTCGGCCCCGGCAGGATTAGCCAGCGAGGTGATGGCAGGGTGGAAAACGGGATGTCCTCTCGATTCCGGCATGCGAAGGGGGAGCCCGTGGTGCAAACGACATACAGGCACTCGGTGCTGCCGCGACGGGACCCGCTGGAAGGAACGGCTGGGGGCACGGAGGTGCCCAAACCCTGCTGGAGCCGGGGCGGCGAGCGTGGGGAGAGACGCTGCGACTCCAACCCCCTCCCCTACCATTGCCCCGACGGGTAAACTGAGGCGGAGAGGGTCGTCCCGGTCGGCGAGGGGTGGGGGAGGCTCACCTGGCGCGCAGGACCGGCCCGAGGGCCAGGCAGAGCAGCAGCACCGTCCCGGACATCTCTGCGAGGCGAGCGGCGGCCCTGGGGGGCGGCGGCGGCCGTGCGCCCGCCCG
>VZTA01021243.1:91426-105330 GCA_013398855.1 Mohoua ochrocephala | reverse complement strand
AAGGGGATAAAACAAAACAAAAAAAAGATAGATAAAAAGGCAACTGAGTTCCTTCTAAATTTGAGCTCGAGCCAGCCGAATTTGCTCATGCCACGATCCCATATGCCTGACCCGTTTTAGGATCTTGGCGGCTGGATCTGCGAGGGAGAAAATAAATCAACCCCAGAGTGCTGTGGAGAGGCCAATGCTGGAAGTGGCAGCACTCCTGACATCCCTCTGCCAGAGGACGTGGCTCGTGGCTGTGCCCGTGGCTGCATGACAATGAGGCCACTGGGTCTCCTGGGGTCTCTCCTTCCCTCACAGAAACATCCTGATGCCACCTTCCTTCTCTTGGCTTTATCTGGGTTTTATTTTTCAATTCTGGCAAAAGCAGTAGCTACAGTTACTTGGGTTTTTTTCAGCTACATCTTTGAAAACTGATGTGTTGCCACTGGATGCATCATCAGATTTTTTTTTTTTTTTTCAGCTGTTCCACTGCATCAGAAACTTATTAAAAGAAGGAAAAAGTCAATGAGACTTCATCTAGGAGAGTCTGTGCAACACTTCACACGAAGAGATTGTAGCTACCCATATTTAAATTACATTAAAAAAGAAAAAGTTACCAGGCAGGACAACAACCCAGGCTCCCCCTGACCACCTTCCAAGTGGCTGTGAGGCTCCAAGGCAGCTGCCAAGGCCAGAAAAGTCCCTGCATCAAACCGGAGCCGTGTTTGCAGGAGGGGAAAAAAAGCTGTTAATGCTCTGTGTGACTCCTGACCAGCAGGGAAAAGCCTTTCTGTGAGTGGTGATGATTAATTACTAATGATAATTAACCTACAACAACAGTGGCACTCAGAAACTAGAGCAAAGGCACACATCCCACCGTGTGCAGCTCTGAATGAAAACAGAGCCTCTGCCCCAGAGGGATTTTTTTTTTAAAATGCCTAGAAATGATGAGTGACATAACTGGAGCTTTTCCTCATCGGAGCGCTCCCCAGGGCGGGCGCAGAGCCCTGTGCAGGTACCACTCTCCCTTCCCATGCTGCTGCCTGTGGCTCATGGAGGGGCTCTGCTGCTTTACCAGACACCTCTGAGGGCATTCTTGGGCTTTCCTGTGCTCCAAGCCTACTCGTGCCCCAGAACCAGGTGCTCCATCCCCAGTCCTGCCTGGAGTCCATCCCTCCCTGGCCCCGTCGCCCTGCAGACGCAATGCCAACACTGCCCAGAGTGCTGCCACTTAGCTAGACAGAGAAGCAGGGGCATGGAGCTGGAGCTTGAAATCAGCCACCTTTGGGTCCCTAAAGCGATGCTAAGGGCCCTCTGAAGCTAGGGGAGGGGAAAAAAAAAAAGCATCTGCCACATTCTTCATTTCATCTCGCAAGCTGTGAGATCCCACCCCTCTCACTGCCTATCCCTGCTGACAGCCCTGCTTCCTACAGAGCAAATGGGCTCGAAACTCTGTGATCAAAGTCATTTGCATTGACTTCTGTGGCCTGGTTTCCCTGCCTGGATTCCTGCCCCTGTAGCTGCTCTGCCCCTCTGAAGCAGGAGCAGCAGTTTCTTGCCTCTCTGGGGTTTTGCTGCATCCCTGTTTCCTCCCCAGAGGAAGGAAACCAGCTGCTGGTGCAGGTTGAGCAGCACCTGCACTGAGTGCTGTGGTTTGTCCCAGCCTCGTGGCAGAGGTGGATGTTTCCCCACACAAGTTTTCCCAGCCAGTTTCCCCTCTCTGCTCCCTCACAGGTGACACTGGCAGCTCACCCATCCCTGGGCTGCTTCCCACCACACAGGACTCACTCAGCAGCCCCTGCTCGTGCCCCCTTGGAACAACTCAGGCAAAGAGCTCAGCCCTCAGTGGGCTGTGCCACGGGGCCAGTTGCCCCAGTGGGTGGCAGCTGGTGTCCCCAGCTCAGTCAGTCCCCACAGGAGAGTCCTCTGTCCTGCTCACAAAAGGACTGGAGCAGCATCTTGCACTCTGGGAGAAAAGGAGGTCTCCATGGCAGCTAGGAACAGCGCTAGCACGACAGGAAGACTGTGCAAGAAACTTGATTTTTTTTTTTCCCCTTACAGAAAATGCTTCTATTTTTGACAAAAGGCCTTTTTGAGGTATGAAACCTCTTATGAAACTTCTCCCACATCAGTGCTTTACATAAACTATTTTGCTGTAGTTGTGTTATTCATTGCACGCATTTTACACCAGCACGAACCAGTTTTCCTCCAGGGAGAGGAAAGGAGAGCCTAGCTGTGGGGCAGGGCACCCTGGAAGCCAAATCCTCTGCAGGTCACCTCATCCAAGCCATGCCCATCACGAACAACATTTCAAACAACATTCCAAATAAGTAAGACAAAGGAAAAAAGGGTCTCACAGCACGAACAACAACTTCAGCCATGCAGGAGCTGAGTTTTAATGGGCCAGGAACATCCCACAGGTGCACCCCAAGTCACAGCCTCTGCCAAAGTGAACGGCACTGACACGATCCCAAAGAGCCCGTGGCCTCATAAGGATTTACAGGGGGAAGAGTCCATTCACTGCACTGGTCTCACAGATGTGGTTTTTTTTTTTTCCTCTGAGCCTGAGATGTCAGGGCTGATAGCAGATAGTTTGTTTCACAGCGAATGTACAGTGATAGGTCAGGGGAACAAGTGAAAATGCCACCTTTGAGGGGAATTAGATCATTAAAATGTCACAGTAGTATCTTGGGAAGCCAACTGGAGATTCCAGCTACAGTTTCTTGTTCCCTCTGCTAGGAAAAAATAAATAACACCTGCCAAGCGAGAGCAGGCCTTGGTTTTATAGAGATTACTATTTTTTGTGTCACCATTGTTTCACACCGCTCTGCCAGCGAGAAAGTAATGATCTCATTTTACACTGACACCAAGTCTGATTTTGGGGAAGTAAAAGCTTTTCTCCAAACCTGAGCTAAAGAATAAACAGAGTGCTCTGGGAACAGTAGCACAGAAGGGAAACCTATGGACCACTCAGCCTCCCAGCACATCTAATAAACATTAAATTAATGACAGCGACTTGACTCTGTGGGTTTTCCTGTTGCCCCCTCCACGCTGCTATTTCTTGCCATCCAGGTGCCCTAGAGATTTTCAGCCTCTCTTCCCATCATGAGAAGCAGCATTTTCCATTGGGAAATATCGTGGTCTGGGGCTGTTTGCAGCTCTGAACTGTCTTGATTGGAGCCTGCGGGGGATTTCTCAGTGCTCAGCTCCCCAGCCGTGTAATGGAAGGAATAATCCTTATCTCCAGCATGTGCCCTTAGCACCAAGGAACTCTGCACCGCTCTCATCAGCCATTGTCGTCCTCGGAAATTTCCTTCCCGACTACATAAGGCAGGAGATCTGCACAGTAACAGCACATTTTAGAAGAGGCCACAGCAGGTAAAGCCAGGTTCTTGCTGTGCCTCTTTTCCCATCTTTCCAGAGGAGATGCTGAGGAAAGGTGCAGGTGCATGGACAGTTCCTCCCTTTCCAGAACCCTCCATGATTCAGTCACCTCTCGTGAGTTACTCTTGCCCTCTTGTCTATTTGCTTCCCCAGGCTCTCGCTCCCCCCCTCTCCCTTGGCAGGGCTGGGATTTGCTTCCCATGGCCGCTCAGGATGAAGAAGTAGAGCCAAAAAAGCCTTTGCTGTCAGGTTCCCTTATCTGGGCAGCCAGTCACAGGACAGCTGATGGCAGCAGCCACCACCACTCCTGGCTTTCTGCATTTCTCTCCTTCCTCTCCTGAGGACCTGCTGCAACGCCAGCCAAACTTCCCCAAAACCCAGAGCCCTCCAGCCCTTGAAGGAGTGACCCCTCAGCTCTGCCCCTGCACTGTGCCTCAGTGCCTAATTGTTCTAATAGCTTTCCAAACACTTAATTTATCTCCTGCCACCATTCTGGTCTTTGTTCCATGGGAATAAAGCAGAACAAGGACAGCGCAAAGCAGAAGCAGGCACTGAGGGGCAGGTGACGGCTCCCCTTTGCCCGCGCACACATGGAAAAATCAAAGCTACGTGGGTTTCTGTTTGTCAACACCAATCTGGTCCAGGCGAGATAATAAGCACAAATGCACAGGGCTGGGGTGCACAGGCTGAGGAGGGAGCAGCTATTGTGGCTGCCTGAATGGTTTGACGGCTGGCAGAGCAAAACCTTTTGTCCACTGATTTTTTCTTCCTTGCACATTTGCTTTACTGGTTACCTTTTGTGTTTCCCCCCTCCCTCTCTCTCTCCAACATCAAATTACTGTGTTTGGATGATGCCATGATGATTTTTTTGCCTTTTTTATATACCCCTTTCATACCCCTTTATACAGCCTTTTATGCAGCTTTTATATACCCTTAGTGCTTTTAGCCCACACACTTGTAACTCCCTCAGTCTGATACCCTGTGTCCCATTCAGCCAGGAGACCAAACATCCTGGGAGCCACTTCTAAGGGTCAGAGAGCCCCAGACACCAAGGTCCTCTCTAGAACACATCCTGGAAACTGAGACAGGCCCAGCCAGGGGGGAGATTCCTCAGAATGGGGGGATTCATTCGAGTCTCTCACTGGGGAGTCTTTGATAGATGTGCTCATTTGCAAGGCCTGTGAGTTGTACACACGATTTATGGGGTGGGGGCATTCCCGTGTGCACTTCAGCGCACTGCACTCGGATGATGTGGGGCACCAAGGATCCTAAATAAACACCAAGGTAAAAACCCCTTTCCCTTTAACCTGTCTGGCTCTCAATTTTAAGACCAGGAAAAGGCAACATGGAGATTTCCAGAACTTCAGGCAAGGCCAGGAAAGCGCAATTCCAAGCAAGGGCTTTGCTGATCTGAACCCTCACTTCTAAAGGGGACATGAACCCTGCTCTGGGGTCCGACTGTGTTGAATTCTCCCTGTTGAATTTTTAGCTCTTTGCCTGATACTTTTGATGAACCATTTTCAGCCTGTCGGGCACAAATTAACCATGGGGTTCATCTGCCTCCAAAGTGATCTCTGTGCCACAGAGCGAGCCAGCCAAGTCCCAGCCAGACCTTTGCTGTCTTGGATCAGATGATGGGATGATTTTTTAAATCAGAAGAATCGCAGATGGCAAATAAATGAAAAGCTTCCAAAACGCCCCCCCAAATTAATATTTATTTATGCTAAAATTCACCATCCCTTTTGTTTACAACATATTAATGCATCAGGAGGGTTGTGACTGTTTTGATTTTCTCTGTCCAGCTCTCGCCTTGAGCACAGGAAATAAGCTGGGAAGATTTGGAGTCATGCCACACAAGCAGGTTCGAGGCAGGGAGACACCTGAGAACCAGAATATATTCACAACTGGGGCTTTGATTTTCTAATCCTCCTGGTGCTCACATGCAGGGGAGAGAGGGATTGTCTAACTTTGAAACTCCAAAACGGCCTTGGTGTCCACAAAGGTTTTAGTGAGAGCTTGCAGCACAGCAGGAGCCAAGGATTAAGCTCTAAATCCATGTTTTGTCCCTGAAAAGCTGTGCTGATCACTAATAAAGTGAACTCTGCTCTCAAGAAATATTTATCTACATCTTTAGAACCCCCTGCATGAGAGTTGGGCATGACTGGCAGGCAGCAGCCGGGAGCAGGACAATGGAAGTCCTTCAGCCTGAGCTTGGAGTGCCCTGGCTGAGCAGAGCAAGGGCAAAGACAGAGGGGAAGAGTCTCATCAGAACCGTGACAGCATCACCAGCAGCCCCAGCAGAGCAGGGGAGCTGGGTCAGGGCAGAGGGACAGCACCTCCAGGCACTTCCACTGCCCCCACAGACCTCTCATCTGTCCCCCAGTTACAAAAACCTCATTCTGTCATGTGCCAATTCCCTTTCAGCAGGCTCCTACAAAACGCAGAGCTTCCCAAACCCAGCTCTGATCTCCTGTAGCTCTTTCCAGGAGGTGAGAAGCCCTCAAGTGCAACAGGTTGTGACCCTGCAGCCTGTCAGACCCAGGGGAGGGGTGAGCTCTCCCCAGAGCTGGGGCTACACTCAGCTCCTGCTACAGGAGTTCTGGCTGGGATGCCACTGGGATGGCCTTTGGCTCCCTCAGCTCCCATGACTGAGATATTTAAGTTGGGATACCACCTGGTCTCCCTGCCCTCGGGGATTGAAATGAGATGATCTTTCAAGTCCCTTCCAACCCAAACCATTCTGCGAGTCTATAAAATAGCGTGTAAAATTCAGGTGTATAATTGTGGGAGGTGGGCAGAGGGTGGACAGAGACCAAGGGTTTAACTTCTCTTCTAATGCAAGCATGCAAGGAGACATCAAATGGAAGGGAAAACCATAGCCCCCAAACCTAAATAAAGTAGGGGTTTTATACCACAATTAAAACAAGAAACTCCTTTCTGTGGTCACGGATATGAGGTCAAGGAACAGCTGGGCCAAATCATAGAACAACTTATCAAGAGCTATTATAATCAGATATTTTCAGTTCAAAGGGACCAATAACGATCCCGTAGTCCAACTCCATGAGCACCTCAAGGCTGACCAAAAGTGAAAACAATTATTAAGGGCATTGTCCAAACAACTCTCAAACACTGACAGGCTTGGGGCATCTACCAGCTCTCCAGGAAGGCTGTTCCAGTGTTTGACCACTCTCTCTGGAAAGAAATGCTTCCTAATGTCCAGTCTGAACCTCCCCTGGAACAGCTTTGAACCACTTCACCACATCCCATCACTGGGTACCAGGGAGAGGAGCTCAACTCCTCCCTCTGCTTCCCCTCCTCAGAAAGCTGCAGAGAGCATTGAGGGGCCCCCTCAGCCTCCCTCACAGAAGGAGAACATCATTAAACACTAGGATGCAGCTTCTACAGGCAAATCCCTACACCACAGATCACTGGCAGCTGGGAGAGGACTCTGGTGAGGATCTGGGAGATGCATGAGAGTGACAGAGAGCCCGAGATCACAGGAAGCATCTGCTGTTCGAGTACCATCAGAAATCAGACACTCTTCAGATAAGGCTTTGGGCTCTCCCAGTTTAGCAGCTCTGCTCTGTCTGCAGACTGGGATCCCAGCAAACACTTGCATTGACTTTGGGTTAATTTCAGGAATACCTGCCTTTTCTCCTTTGCATAGCAGGACAACACGTTTTCAGCAAATGACTTATTTCCTTTAAATAAATGCAACTTCTAGGCACCTAAAGCGGTGCAAAAATTCAGTTCAAATTCCCTGCATAGCTTCTGCCACCAAAAGAAGCAACAACTGCTCTGAAGGTTTGAGCAAATCACATGGAGAAGGGTTGGAGTCATTCGAAAACCCTCCTTTCTCACTATTTCCAAAATGTTTCTATTTCAGGCACTTCCTCTGTACGCCAGGGACAAGTTCCTTGCGAGCCCAAGAAGCACAGACCCAGTTTGCTGCTCTCCCCTGGGGTTACAGCCCCCCCTTCCCCCCCCCGAGCTCCCTCCTCACCACCACATTCCATCCTGCTGGGGGAAATCTCTCTCACCTTGCCAGGACTGGTGCAATTCCCAGGAAGGGCTTTGAACTTCCACGGAGCTGGAGCAGGTTCCTGAACCAGTCCAGAACAATTCCAGCTCTGCCCATCCCTACACCAGCAGCAACCCCCTCCCAAAGACCCCTCTGCTCGAGCCATGTCCTAAATATTCTCCACCTGGTGCCTCTGCTTCCGGCAGCAGCTGTGGAGCTCAACGAGCTGCACCTGGGCCGGGGATTTCTGCAGCCCCACCTGGGTTTCATAAAGCCACAGAATCACAGAATGGTTTGGGTTGGAAGGGACCTTAGAGACCATCTTGTTCCATCAGGACCACCTTCCACTCTACCAGGTTGCTCCAAGCCCTGTCCAAATTTGCCTTGAACACTTAATCTCCTCTCATTATCCCCCTCCAACCACCAGCTGCAGCTGAGCTTAAACAGCTTCTTTTACCACCTGCCTTGAAGAAAATGACATTTTCTATGCAAGGGTTTAGGTGCCAGGAGATTGTTTTAGCTTTGGAGGGAAGTTCCCCCAAGTGGTCACCCTGTTCCAAGCAAAGGAAGAGACACAGCACTTCAGGGGAACATTTAAGTTATGCTGAAGAGGCTTTGGATAAAGGCTGGGATAACGCAGCTCCTGGTAACAGCAATGCACCAGGATCTCCTTTCACACTGTGACTGGCACTCACAGACCTTGGATGTCCCCTTGGTAAACATTTAGGGGGCTACAGAATCAAAGGCTCCAACACCAGAGCGTTGGCTGGATCCAGAAGCCAAATGCTGAGCGCTGCCTTTTGCGGGATGCCTTTGGTTCCAGGCTGACTTTCACTCGGAAAGGAAATCAGCTCTGTACAGCTTTTGCTGATTTTACGTAGCCTCTCCAAAATGGGAATCTTTCTTCAAAAGCCCAGGGCTTCCTAGCTGGAAATATCCCCCCACAGCCCCAGTTCAGCCTAACTTGTATCCAGAGGGGATCATCATCCCCGTTTGATTTCCAGAGAAGCCACAAGCACTCATAATCACAGCTCCAAACAAGCATGTTGATATCCAGCTCTGAATGAATACCTCGGCTTCCAGAGTATTTTGACTAATATAGTACACATTGACCCAAATTTTGGGAACAGAGAGGCTCATTGATTCAGACTAGGTAGAACACAACACACTTGTGGGGGATGCATTTGAAACTAATTAGAAATTGCTCCCATCAGAGCTGCTCTTGTCCCTCTTCATTACCCGCCCCAGCACAAAAGTTGCCTTACTGGACCAGCCCTGAGAGCCTCTGGACTTTGTCTCCTCCAAGGGAAAGGATCACTTCTCTCCAGGGCTGGGTTTTGGGGAATAAAGCAGCATTAGAACATTCTGATTGTGTTTAACTCCCATTATTTTGTAGAGTGCTTCATGAAACCTTAATTTTTTCTAAAAGTATTTTCTGCAACTGAATTCCCCTCCATTTTCTTCAGGCAATAAATGAATTTTGTTTACAAAGTACTTCAACAAGGCTTGAAATTTCATTTATGGAAAATGGGCCTCAGACGTCCAAGGCATTTGAAACCATGCTGAAATATGGCAATTTCAAGCACTTACCTGTCTCCTTCCTGCAAGCCTCCAAATCAAAAGTTACCATGACAACGAAGCCCACTCTCAGTCCAGCAGAATGGTTTTACATGACGTCATGATTAGCCAGGACCCGAAAAAATTATGCAAATGAGGTCCCCAGACAGCAGCACTGCAAAAAGCCCAAACAAGCAGCATTACAATTGCTCTCTAAACTTAGCAAGGGAAGGGAAATTCACCCAACTCCCTGGCAATAATTCTGTAAAAACCACCAAACATGTTGACCTCCTCTCTGTATCCCTTGAAGGACACCTGCCCTGTGACAACTTGACTTGATTTCCACCCTGAATTTTCCACCCAGCTGCCTGCTCATCCCAGCAGATGTTCCCAATGGGATGCTGACCCCCAGCACACTCCCAGGAAGCTGGTTTGCATCACGTTGCCTGCATGGCAAGCAAAAAGGGAGAGGAGTGGCTGCTGTGGGTGAAAGGCAAGTTCTGGCCACTCTGAGGTCCCCATGGCCAGCTCATGATGCGCCCTGGAGCATCCTTACTCTGAGTAAGGAGCTCTGCACATCTCTGCTCCTTACCTGGCACATCTGTGATGACAGATCCCCGCCTCAGGGCTTTTTCACCTATAAATCAACCTCTACATCTCTGGGACAGGGAAAATTGCTTAGAGATGCTTCCCTTCGTGTCACTGCCATCCCTGGAAGTGTTCAAGGCCAGGTTGGACGGAGCTCTGCTCCAGTGGAAGGTGTCCCTGCCCATGGTGGGGGACTCTGAATGAGATGATCCTTAAGGCCCCTTCCAACCCAGAGCATTCTGTGATTCTGTCATAACTACGGTCAGATGAACCCAACCCTCTCCCCACAATGAGGATGTGAGTGAGGTTCCCCAGTCCCAGTTGACTGAGTGTTCACACTTGACAGCAACTGTATTCTGGCAGCAGCTGTTCTCCAGAGGAGGGAGGGGGATTCACTTAGCAGTGAGTGGTTATAGATGGTTATTCAAGCATAATAAATCCTCCTTATCAATCCTGTCTCACCACCCCTCCTGATTTATGCTGGGTGTAATAAGGCAGTAAGAAGGCAAAGGCTGGTTTTACAGGCAAACTGGGGATTGCAGTCTGCCACAGATATTGAAAAATTCACTGTAGCAAAGAGAAATCGTAAGAGGAGCCTAAACAGCTTCCTTTGGATGCTGGGAGATGGGCTGCTGAGTTATGGTCATTTCCAGCATGGGTCTGGGCTGATGTATGGCTGAGCTGGGGTCACACCAGAGACTTACTGCTCCCAGGCTTCTTGGGCAAGTGTAAAGCCTCCATATGCTGAGAAAACCATGCATTGACTTCAGAGGAGTTTTCTATTTTATACTGATTTCTCCTTAAGGCCCCTTCCAGATTTTTCTATATTATACTGATTTCTGTATCTTCTTTTTAAAATCCAGATCACTGCCTGTTTTTTGTTTTTATTCTGAATAAGCTCAGCAATACTATTTTGCCTCCTATTCTTCACAAAAGCCCAAGAAGCACCTTTCCCTTTTCAAGCAAGTTGCCACTTTGCCGGGAGCCGGGAGCCTTTGCCTTCTGATTGCCTCATGAACAGAGTTACCCCAGACCAGTTCTTCTCAGCTCTAAGCCTGAAGTTTACAGCACCACATCCCAAGGAGAGTTTATGGACCGGAAAGCTTGGCTTCTTCTCCCCGGCTGCGCGATCTGTGTAATAAACAAAATACTGCTTTTTCCTCACAGCCTGTCCTCCCTCACGTCCTTGGACTATCCCTGCTGCAGTCCTGCCTCTCCAAAACCACTGCTGCCACTGCCTCCACTGCTATTTATGGGGCATCCCAAAGTGCTTTTGTAAAGTACCTAATGCTCAGCCAGCTCCTGCACCTCTCCCCTTCGGAAGAAAGTCCCCCAGGGCTGTTTTTCAGAAGAGATTTTCTCTCTGCCTGCCAAATGTGGTGGTGATGGTGATGGGGGTGGCACAGCCCTGTTGGCTCATGGTCCCTGCCGTTCCCAGGCTGGCTGAGTCCCTTGTCCCACCTGAGTGCTTTGTGGCTGTGTCAGCCAAATCCCCACTGCAGGACACCCTCTGTAGCCCTGGGGTGAGGTGTAGGGGAGGCCTGAATTCCACCTGGACCCTTCCCCTGGAGCAGGGACCACAGCAGCACACGGGGCAGACACCAGCTTTGCTGGTAACGCTGCAGGGCTGTCCAAGGAGGAGACCTAAGGAGCTTCCCGCTCCTTTTCCCTGGGGTCAGAGCAGGGCTGGAGCAACTCCTGCTTCCCCGGAAGCCCTGCCTGTGGGGGCATTCCCTGTGGCTGTGGGGTGAAGGGGTTTTGCTGTGGTTGACACCACTCCAGGCACATCAGCCGGTGCCCTGCACAGCCCAGCGCCCGCTGTGGCTCAGGGGTGGAGGAGGAGGGGACATCTTCATGCCCATGAAGGACACGGAGGACCCGCGGAGGGAGCTGAGCACATCTGTGCTGGGAAATAGCCCCGCTTGCTGCTCTGGCTGCTGTTCACACCTCACCCATCCCGCAAGTGTGAAAAGGGGAGGTGGTGGGGGCAGGAGGAAAGTCACAGCCGCTGTTCCCACCTCCAGTGGCAGTGATGCGCTTGTGAGGGCGAGCCTGGGATCCCCCCCGTGCAGCCGCCGCAGCAGCTGCCAAGCAGAGAATGGATCCCGGGAATGCACAATCCTGCCAGGCGAGGGGGTTCTCTGTGCACCGGGGCGACCACGAAGTTCCCAGCCGCGTTTTCCTGCTGACAAGCTGCTGATGGAGGAGTTCGGTCAGGAGGAATTGCGGAATAAAGAAGTGTTGGCTTACAAGGACAGCCAGCACAGCCATGGTGATGCCTTAAAGAACCTAGAAATAAAACAACACACTTTCGAGGTAATATTAGTATAGGAGGTGATATAAATGCTTGTCCTGGTTTGAGACGAAATTGGGAGGAACGCTCTGGGAGGAATGTCTCCTCCACAGAAGGCAGGTTACAGCCACCCCTCCCCCACCAGGGTCGGGAAAAAAGTCCTCGAAGGAAAGTGAAAGAAGGGAAAAAACCCTATTTATTTAACAAACACACGGGAAAAGAATAATGCTAAATAATAAAACCTCTCGCTGTGGAGAGAAAACCTGGGAAGATTTTAGAGTCCTTTCCGTGGGTGTGGTGTCTCTCTCTCTCTCTCCCCTTCGNCATAGGCTTAAATACATGTGCTATGTATGAAAATGTCACTAATGAGAATTTTGCAAATCTGTGATGGTTTTGACATACAATGCAAAAAGTAGGTATCCCAGCTTCACAGAGATTTACTATGAGGTGTTAATAGAGGGTTTAATTTTACTTATATTTTTCATTTTAAAATTAATATGCAATATAATTTGGCCGTATATTAGCTATTTTGTTGAGAAATAATAACTTATTAAACTAATTTAGAAAAAAAGAATGTAACTAATCTTCAAAACATTTAATACTGTATTGATGCCTTAAAGAACCTAGAAATGAAACAACACACTTTACAGATAATATTAGCATAGGAGGTAATATAGATGTTAGTCTTTATTGGAGGCTTCCAGGGGCAGGTATGGAAAATGTCCACAAAATGCCCACCCCCCCAAGGGGTGAATACAGTTTTATAAGTTTAGCAAATTAGCATAATTGACAAAAATCACCAATTAGAGACATGAGTGGTGATGCAATTTCCCTTGCTTCAACCTTCTTTGAATCCTCCCCCCTCAGATGGAAACTAAAATTTGTTTATAAAAATACATCTCAAAGAGCTGTTTTTCGGCCTTGGAATGCATTTTGTTTCTGCCTATCAGGGTAGGAAAAGGTAGGGAAAACTAGCTACGGATAATAGGCTGCAGAGCTACAAATAGATATGTAAAGAATACAGAGGATATATAAAAGAAAAAAAAGGCAAAAATCATTCGGCATCATTAGTTCTGGGAAGAGCCCTGCAGGTGGGAGTCGTGCAGTGTTGGACCCACCTGCCTTAGAGGGAGAAGGAAGCAGAGGAGAGAGCTCCTTCTGCAGGAGGAACCCTGCCTTGGCGCTGGGGTTTTTGATCACGCCACCCCAAATGTGTGAGGGCTGGTTTTGGAGAACTCACCCCACCTCTTGAGGAGTTGATTTGTTTCTGAAACAGCAACCCTTTGAAGGCAGAAGAAAACCGCTGTGCCTCAGGGGGGATCCTTTCCTTCCCGGGGCTGTGGGGCTGAGCCATCCCCACTGGCCCCGTTAGAGCCTGGTATAGAGGAGGAATTATCAGCTCCTGGTGCCTCAGGAGCCACACGTCAGCAGTCCTGCCCTTCCCTCACCCTGAGCACTTCTGTGTTATGAGCACCTAATAATAAAACCCAGCTATTGCATTCCTGAGACACCTGTCAGCCTGAGCACTAAGTGCTGGGGTAATAAATACTTTTTCAGCTCTGCCTCTTCTCTGCCAATTCTCCCGGCTCTGTCTGTTTTCATTACTATTTCTTTTCTGTGGACACTGCAATTACACTCTGTTCCTCTTCAAGGTCCTTGTTCTAGGTTCAAATAGAGAAAGTGATAATGCAAGGAAGCATTTCACATTGCTGTTTATTTTTGTCTTCTGAGTCAGGAAGATCTTTTCAGGCTGGGACCAACCCTGTGCAGTCTTGATTAGGGAAGGGCTCATGCTGGGGGGGCGGTGGGATGGTGGGGAAAGGGGTGAAAACTTCAGGTTCAAACTTTATGGTTTCAAACAGTGGCGGGCTGCTCTTGCTGAGGCCACAAGCTCTGCTCCTTCCTCAGGAAGACATAAGTATGCAGCCTGTACTGCTCAGACCCATGATAACTCTCCATCTGCCACAGCAGCTGCGAGCCCCAGCTCTCCCAAGCCTCCTCTGTCATCCGAATCTCGGAGGAAGAAGGAGGATTCAGCTGAATGCAGCAAATTCAAATGCGTAACTTCTTTTTTTT
>VZTA01021243.1:74030-91412 GCA_013398855.1 Mohoua ochrocephala | reverse complement strand
TTTTTTTTTTTTTTTTTGTCCAGGGTTGCAATATGTTTGGAGATACTGTCCCGCCAGCAAGTCCCTGGTGCAGCATACAGATGGTGCTCAGGGAACCCGGGGAAGGCGGAGGGCGTTTCATTCCTTCTTCAGGCGTGGAAAACAACTGATGCTGTCACTGGAGTTATTTTCTTCTCCTCCTATTTCCCAGTGGTAGCTGGGGGGAGGGGGAAATCCTCATAGAATATGTTGGATTCGGGTAAATCATCAATATTTTTGACTAAAAAGTAGCCAAAAATGCAGAAAAGGGTCAGGGAAACAGAAGTTTCAAGCTTACTGCAATAGGATGAACTTCAGCATTTCTTGCAGGTGATTTGTCCTCTGCTTTTGCATTTGAAGAGATTAACTTAATTTCAGATCTTTCTACACAGGGAGAAAAATCCTTCTTTCCATTAGTTGCTAAATATAACATCTCATGGCTCCAAGGAGATGCAGTGGCGTGTTCAAATGAATCCCCTACACCTTGAACTTCCCTTTCAGCAGACCACACACCGAGCACGTCACACTGTCTCAGGGATGTGGCACGGCCAGCTATGTGCTGTTAAATACAGCATGTGTAAATCTAATATCCACAGGGCAGGCACAGTCTAAACTCCCTGCAGGAAAGGTGTCTGGACCATGGTCAGTTTGAGTTGGACGGGACCTTAAAGCTCATCCCATTCCATCCCCCTGCCATGGGCAGGGACACCTTTCACTATCCCAGGTTGCTCCAAGCCCTGTCCAACCTGGCCTTGGACACTTCCAGGAATCCAGGGGCAGCCACGGCTTCTCTGAACCTGTGCCAGGGCATCACCACCCTCACAGGGAAGAATTTCTTCCCAGCATCCCATCTAACCCTGCCCTCTCTCAGTTTAGGTCTTGGCCAAGTCTCTTCTTGCTGTCCCTAGAGAAGCAGAAAGTTTGATTCATGTTGCACACAGAGAAATGCCCAAAAGCTCCCTGGATCAGCAGTGTCTGACGAGGGGTCACCCGCCGTGAGGGCAAAGCACACCTCAGACTCCTCTCCCACCGCTCACACCACCACCACCCTGTCTTCGAGTTGGTGCCCAAACTCCCCAGCCAATCTGACTGAACAAACCTTGTGCCCTCCACTCCCCTGTCATGGGAAGGGAAAGATTTTTAAACGTGACACAATGGGGACCAGCAAATATTCCCAAGCTCTTTTACTTTCCCCCAGAATATTGTTTTTTAATGGGTGGCTTGTTTGCTTGTCAGTGGGACAAACTCCCCTAATGGGCATGTAGTCCAAAGCCCAGAGGATGTGGCTTTGAGAAACAGATCACGGAAAATAACCGATGACAAAAAACAGATTTATTTTTTTTTTTTAAATATGAATTTTTATTTGTTTTGATCGGAGTTCGAGAGAGTGGGTAGAGTGGAAAAGCGGAGTGATTTAATTTAGTGAAGAGGTCTAGTCCCACCTTGTGTGCTACATCAGGAGGTTAGTAGGTGTCACAAGAGTCCTCCTCCTCCTCCTCCACTCAGCTTGCTGATCTTACTCATGTACTTCTTGTTTCTGATGTTTTCTAATCTCTCCTCAGAACTTCACTGTAAATTTTTTGAGGCATTTTTCTGTTGCTTTAACTTACTGAAAAAGCTAAAAGCTGAAAAAAATGGCAGGACTAAAAATCCTGCCAATTAGAATGGGCCTTTTTTTTTTTTTTCCAGCAAAGGTTGAAAAATACAATTCAAAAATACAAACAGGCATTGAACATTGCACCAAAAAGCATTTGAAACACAGAAAAAAATCTCAGAAAGAAAGAGAGAGAGAAATAGAGAGAAGAAAGGTCACAGTTTCCATGAGAAATCCCTTAAGAAAGTGGCTACCAGCTAGTCAATAGTGAAAATAAAGTCAACAAAAATTTTAAAAATGCAATTTTTTCCTAGTTGTTATTTATTTACAGCTGTAATAACAGGATTGTCATGCATTAAACTGCTGCCAGCTAGATCCTTTCTCATAGCGGTGTAAAGAGAGTCTCACAAGATGGAAAACAAAGCCGAGGACGTGCTGGGGCACAGACTGGACCTGAGGCAGTGACAATGATCGTGTTCCTTGGTGATTTGCTGGGTGTGCTCTTTTTCAGGATGGGCTGCCCTAGCACGGTGCTAGTGCCACTCTCTGGACCTGAAGGAGCAGCTGGTGCCCTCACCTTTAGGTAGGACATTTGCCTGCAGCTATCCCCGAGTCAGCTGACAGTGAAAATCCGGTTGATGAAGGGATGCTCGATGACTGGATTTGGTGGGCTGAGAAACTCCCTGGTGACAGCGGAGAGGAACCCTTCCACTCTAAATGCAGCCTGGCAAAGGCAATGTGGCAGTGGCTCAGGTTTCCCAGCTCTGCCCCTACTTTTTGTGGCTGCAAAAATCAAATCATTCCATGTATGACTGCTGTTACATTTTCTGGGTGCCTTGCAGGAACACAGGAGGCACCGACAGACTTTTCAGGGGAAACAGAGTGCAGCTCGCAGTGCAACATGAGCCAATGGTCTTATCGAGCTGACAGGGCCTTCAAGCAGCACTGAAGAGAAGAGCCAAGAGTCTATGGGAGCACCCTGGCTCACACAGCAAACCTGGATCCAGGCTTCCCCCTCTCGGCAGATGGGGCTGTTAAAGTTTTGTGCAGGAGAGATCTGCACCGGTGGGGAACGGGACAGCGAGGAACAGGACAGAATAGCCAGATCATGTTTTGTCCTAGAGCTTCATGAGCAAAAACCAGCATCACCCCACTCGTGGTGAAGGATGACAGGCCCCGTGCGGGGACCAACCCAAGCCCAAGACTGTGTAAAGCAGCACAGATTCCTGTGGTGGGAGGCAGGCACAGACCCAGGTCAAGAACCTGGCGACATCCTTCATTCTCCCGGCTGGGACACCACAAGGCCCTCGCTGCTGACTGCCACAGCCTCTCTCCAGCAGCAGAGGAGGAAACAGAGGAGCTACAAGTGCAATTGCAGGATCACTGCCTGAATGCTTCTAAGCCAGGGGGAGAGGCAGGGGTGATGCTGAGGGAGCTGACACTGGGTACCTCTGCGAGGGGCTGCTCACCACGGCCCCACTGCTCACAGGCCACCCAACATCTGCGCGTGGTCCTGCTTGTGCTGAGACCAGGACAGCAGCAGCAGCAGCCTGTGCTCCTGCTGACACCTCCCACAATTAGCACACGGTCAGGTATCCCTGCATCCCACCTGGACGAGCAGCGAGCAGAGGCCAAGTGCCAGCACTCCCCTGTGCCTGGTGGGAGAGGCCAAGGTGTTCCTCTGGCCAGGGGCAGCTGGAGTGGATCCCACCAGGCTTTGCGCTCCCTGCTGAAGGAGACTGAGGGTGAAGACCTCACACTGCACATTCCCTGGCTGTGCAATGGGGTGAGGACCAATTGCTTGTAGCGCTCAGCTGTTAAAAAGCCATCTCAGGAACATCCCAGCGTCCGGAGCAGGACAAGGGCTGTGTTGGAGCAGTGTGACACTGGGGACTGAGTTTTCCTGAAAGATATTGGGCAGCACTGCCAGCAGTGACCTTGGTCCATGCAAAAAGCCTGCACTGAGCCCCCAGAGTGGGGAGAGGCTCTTCTCCCTTGCTCCCTTTATTCCCTGTGCCTCCCAAAGCCCAGTGGAGAGGGTTCACCTCAATTTGGAAGATTCAGCAACAAGAATGAGAGGGAAGTAAAATAATGAAAAGTGGCTGTTCTATCTTTCAAAGGCAAAGAGGTTTGATGTTTAGATGTAAAGAGTTTGTGAGCGTAAATATACACACATGCATGTATATACATATTATATATATATATGTAAAAACCTTTGGCTGATGGAACAATAACAAGGTCAAACAGTAAATATTTACACCTGGGAGCCATCAATCTCATCTGTGCTGTGGCCTCTTGCCAAAACTACCTTCAGAAGTAGTTTAGCTTGATATGGAGAGGATTGGTGAGTTGCTTGGATGTTTTTACTCCCTACTTTAATATTAACAGAGCGTTTATGTTTCCATCAATGTGTCCTTTGCCCTGGTTGAGCCCTCCCCAACCTCAATGGGAGTCATGGAAATGTTTCTCTGCAGTCTGTGAAATCCACACAGGTGTCTGATTGGGTGGGCTGAAGTGTGGCCCCAGGGAGGGACAAAATTTGGGTAAGAGGGCGTGGAGTGGGGGCTGGCCGGACACTATGTGCTGTGACAGCCCCACCCCAGCTCTCCACCACTCCCAGGACCAAGAACGAGGAAGGGGGGCAGTGGCACATCCCTGACAAACCCTTCCCAAGGAAAGCCTGCTGTGGAACTCTCCTGGACCCTCTGGGAGAGGCAGCAGCCCCAGGTTTTGGAAGGTCTCAGGGAGGTTCTTAGCAGAACAGAGGGTCTCCCTAGGAGAGGTGACCTGCAACAGGAGAAACCCTTTCCTGGGATGGGATGTAATCCTGCCCAAGGGATGGCTGGAAGGAATCCAAGACACGGACAGAAGAAATCAAGGCAGCGGATGAGAAACGGATGCACCTGGTGTCCACAGGATGGGCTATCAGGGACAGGCTGGGGACAGTCTCGTGCCTGGGGTCTGCTTGCACAGGGACGTCCTGCAGCAAACCAACCAGGACCCTGCCTGTGCCACTGAGCTGGCAGGGATCAGGATGGGGGGGCTGTGTTGGCTGTGGTGCAGCCGGCTTTGCTTAGGCTGAGCCGGGTGTACAAAGGAGAGCAGGGAAGCTCTGTTTTGAGTGTCACAGCCCTGCTGGGCGATGTTGGAGAAGCTTTCAGGATGTTCTGTGAGGGTAACTTCATCAGCCCCTTAGGAGAAGAGGTGGCACTGAGGGACTACCTCTGCCCCAGCCCTCTCCTGTCACCCCACAGGGATGTTCTCCGTGCTAACACCGAAGTGGAGCTCTCAGTGACCACGTGCTGCTGTCCCTGCCTGCTGGAGGGCCCTAGATGAGCTGTCCCTGCATCTCCAGGCTCAGCTCTCTGCTGCCCATGAGCAGTTTCAGAATAGGGAAGGGGCGAGCTACCAGTGCCCAAACGTCCCTCTGACATTTCCAGCAGGAACGCAACTGCAGGCTGGGACTGCACTCTGTGTTTCCCAGGTGGTGCAAGCTGCAAAACAGGAGTGAAGACCCAACAGATCATTTTTATCACCCTCAAAGACTTCCACTTCCTGCCTGGGAGATTCTCATCAAGTCAGGGAAGTTTGGGCCTTGCCCAAAGAAGAGAAATAAATACTGGAGTGTTGAAGTTCATGGTGAAATGAAGCATCCACTCTCTGCACAACTGTGGATTAGATTATCAGTGGTCATATACAGATAAATTTCTACACAGGATCAGCTATAAAAATGGAGCCCTTATATGCTATCACGGCAAGCCTAAAGCTCCAGTAATTGATGCTAGATTAGCTCTGGCCTGGCAAGCTCTTAGAAGAAGCCCCCATCAACAGCCTCATGTTAACTGGGAAGGAAAAGTCCTAATTTGAGTCACTGACAGTTTTATAAAAAAAGAACATTATCTTCTCTGTGATGTCTGCTGGCAGGAGATGTTAAACCACTTATTTATAACTATCTTCCCGAAATGCTTTCCTGCTTGGAAGCCAAACTAGAAATCCTGTTTGGTTTGTTGTCTTTAACCAAAGGATGCCGGTATTTCTGCTTCCAGCTGGCAAAAAGACTCGGAGCCCATGCCAGGCTTTGGTTCAGAATAGACTTGGCTTTCGAGGCGTGCTCACACAGAAACAGGAAGGCAGCCTTTATCAGGCAAAGGTTTTGGGAGAGCAAAGATGAGCCAGCAGATGGGTGTCACAGGCAAGCCAGAGCGGTGGGCAGTGTCCTGGGGAGGGACAAGAGGGAAGGACTGTGGGGAGGGACAGGCAGGAATTCACCCCGAGAGCAGTCGGATCACAGCAGGGAGGGAGGGAGGAGGCTCAGGTGCTGTGTCCAGCACTTCAGGGAGACCCAGCCCCTCTCCTGAGCATCACCCCCATAGCACTGAGCCCACCTGGCCCTGGGCAGGCAGAAAAGGCAGCCCCAGGGTGCTTGGGCTGCTGAGAAGCTGCTGGTAAGACCTGACGATTTATGGAGAGCTCTACAAAGCAGGCACTGACAGACAGTGACGTGGCTCTCTGGGGAGAAGGGATTTTGGGGAATTCCCAGGCTAGCAGAGGAAACCACCTCTGCACCAGGGCCAGCTATGTCAGCTAAGTCACTGGATGCAGTACTTAAAACTTGCTGTAATTCCGTTAGTAAACACAACATACTCTTTGTGACCATTTTATTGTGTTGGTTTTGCTTGTTGTAGGGTTTCTGTTCCATACACTCAGGCCTGAGTATTATAGTGACATGAATGGTTTATGAGACACCCTTCATCTAGCTTATTTAAGAAAATGTTTCCAAAACAAACAGCTGTAGCCCTTCCCATTGGAGAGCCCAGGGAGCAGAAGGGTGGCAGGAAGGGACCTCACTGCTGGAGGGACTGTGGAGGGAGCATGGCGTGCCTCAGGGGCCAGGGGCATGGGGACACACTGAGGCAGTGATGGGGCAGCTGGGATGTCCTAGTGGGGTGGCTGCAGCAGCAGCAGGAGGCCCAAGCCAGACAGAACCAGGTGCCAAAGAAGCCAGGATGTCCTCCCTGCCCAGCAGAAGATGGTGCATCCTCCCCTCTGCTCCTCCAACCCCATGCTGCAGGCAGAGAGGGGGAGCACCTGGGCCTTCCCACCCACCAGGGAGCCCTTGGGAATGAAAGGCACTGTAGAAATGGCACGGTTTGGGGTGCAGGTGCTGTGAGAGAGGATGTGGGCAGAGCTGGTTTCCTTAGCAGCAGCTTGGGGGGGCGGGGCGTGGTTCTGGTTCCTCTTTCCCAATGTTGCCAGCCATGAGGGTTTCCTTGTGGACCGAAGAGACTGGGACTGGGCTAAACATCTCCAAGCTCCCCTCCAAACCTCAGCTGTGGACAGGGGGAGTGATTGCACTGCTGTTGAGCCAGAGAGACTGGTAAGGGACAGGCAGGACATGCACCAGTGCCATCCATGCTGCAGGACGAAGTGCCCTGGCCTTCCTCGCTCCATCCTGCTGCCCCCATGGATATTCCAGGTGGGGCAAATCCTGTGCCTTGTGCTCAGCCCTGCTCCTGCACGGACAGGGAGAAACTAAGCCTGGCACAGTGGCTCAAAGCAATGCTGAAGGCATCACCCTGGGGGTGCTGGGGCCTTGGCTTGGCTGCATGAGCCCAAAACGTGCTAGAGACAGCTCTGGGGGGCAGCCAAAGGGTCAGAAGGAGGCCTAAGGAAAAGGGGGTGCATCCCACTGTGGCAGCAGGACTGTGCTACCCACAGGCTGGGGACAAGGAAGCATCAGGTATAGCATGTCCTTGCTTGTAGCAGGACAGTGTGCCCATGGACCCAGGGACAGATGGCTTAGATGTCACCACTTTGTGCTGCTGCTGGGAAGGGGACAAACACTGGTTTGGGTCTGCTGTGGTGGTCAGAAGGGAGAAAAAGGCTCTCTCCAAGGTCCTGGACTCTTTCCTTGGAAGAGTGTGCAGTGTTAGACTGGGTCTTACCTCAGCTGCTTTGTGGGATGGCACCTGGCTCACATGGCTCTATGGGACAGCAGTGTCACCCTGCTCTTCCAAAGAGCCCCTTCTGCTGTTTTCCCGTGGTGCTGAGGATGCACCAGCTCACCAGGGACAGGGAGAGTCTTGGGGAGCACCTGTCCCCTGCCTCATCCCCGTGGCGGGTCCCACAGGGAACATCCTGCACCGGAGCAGGGATGTACCGTGAGCTGGACTTCCCTAGGCCGTGCTCCTCCCCATCAGTGTGGCTTACCTGAGAGGAGGGAGCTTCCCTGCCTAAATCCATGTGTGAGCACTGAGATGCCACTGAGGGCTGCTGAGCAGCCAGAGGAAGATGGATGGGAAGCTGAAAGAAGGGGCTGGGACAGAGAGGAGATGGTAAGAAGGATAAGTGGATGGGGCCAGGAGAAAGTGACAGACCACCC
Organism: Mohoua ochrocephala; assembly: GCA_013398855.1. Classification (NCBI taxonomy): domain Eukaryota; kingdom Metazoa; phylum Chordata; class Aves; order Passeriformes; family Acanthizidae; genus Mohoua; species Mohoua ochrocephala. Next base: position 83,418 of record VZTA01021243.1, on the reverse strand, counting down.
ATCTGAACATAACCTCGCTGGTTTCCAGTCCTGATGCTGAACGCGTGCAGCCTCACAGCCACCATCTCCTCCAAGGCTTCTGTCTTGACTTCCTGACTGACGATGAGAAAAATGATTTCTCTGGTAGGAACCACACTTCCTGCTAACAGGAATTGCCCCAAGAGTGCAGGACAGCAGGCAGAGAGGACCTTTCCCACCTGTTCTTGTCTGGAGAGACGAAACCGGCTGCGTTTGGTGAAGACAGAAAGGAGTAAGACCTGCAACACCTACAAGATGCTGCCACTCCATTCCACCCCTGCAATGGCTCTGGGGACCACAGCAGTGTTAGGTTTGCCCCAGCAGGCACTGGGCCACAAGCTGGCCCATGCCACGCTGCTCCCTCGTCCCCACAGGTGACCAGCTCGCCTGCACTCACAGCCCAGGTGTACGACCCAGCGACAAGTGCCAGGCACTGAAGAGGAGCCTGGCTGAGTGACTGGCACACCCTGGAGCCCAGGTGTCCAGGAGCATCCTCCATGCTAGGGCAGCCCATCACAGAGGAGGAGGAACCCCAGAGCAGCAGCCCCTGGGGACAGCATGAAATGGCAGAGGCATGAAGACCATGGGGACCACAGGAGGTGGCAGAGGAGAGATGGCAGCACAGGGTGACTTGGTCAGATGGGTGACAGCAGACTTAAGATGTTAGAGGCACAACTTGTTATGATCCCTTTTGTTTTGTTTTTTTAAACTTTCATCATCAAAGTAAACGAAACCAAAGTATATGGGATTAAATTAAAATCACAGTTTTGTTTACATTATAAAAGAGTGACTTAATAGTAATAATAATAATAATAATAATAATATCAAATGAACAATAATAATTAAACAAAACAAGAAAAGAAGAAAGCCCTGGAGAATTCCTGCTGGGATGATGCTCACTGATGGAAGGTTTGTGTGACCGGTTTTATTGTTTGGGGATCATTCCCTTGATAGCTGACTCCCGGTTCACATAGGTGGCCCAGTAGACCAAGTTGAAAATGGCAAAGAGGACTGGGAAGACGATGCGGGACATCTTGTCTACCTTGCTGACGCTGTTGTAGGTCTTCTTGCTCTCAGGGAGCTTCTCCTCCAGGCGGGGCATCTTCGGGGGCACGCTGGTGGCCGTGGCAGTGGCAGCGGCGCTCTTGGAGATGGTGGGCAGGCCGGGCTCCTTGGCGATGTTCAGGGCGTAGGTGGTGCCAACAATGTTGTAGGTGTTGTTGGTTTTCTTCGCCAGTGCCACCGGCTCTTTTTTCTGGGGTAGGTGGAAGGGAAAACAAAACAAAAAAAACAGCAGAGATGAAGTGGCAGAGAATGGCACGGAGAACATTTTGTCCTCAGAGTTTACCTGCTCGTCCGGGTGAGAAGGTGGAGAAAGGTGTGAGGAGCAGGAGACCAAGAAGGGAGGGATGTACCTCGTGAAAGAAGAATGGCAAAAAGGAATGACACCCCGTGCGGTCATCCTTGGGAAGAACTGGATTTTCTGCTTGGCTGGCTGCTTCCTGGGTCAGGTGAGAGGAGGACACAGCACACAGGATTACAGCTTGACTTTATTCCTTTTTTTTTCGTGGCAAAAAGCCATATTAAGAAGATGGGCAACAGCACTGCAATATTTTTGCACCATATTTCAATGCCATGTTGTAACACTTCCTCAGCGCCCTGAGCTCCTCACAGGAACACTTTACAATTTAACATCAAGATGTTCAAAATGCTTCTGGAACCCTTTAGAGCACCTCATGACCTAACCAGGTAAGATACAGAACAGACGGAAGGCATTTGCACCAGCCCTGGATTTCTGGAATGCTCGACACAGCACTCCAGGGCAGAGGGAAGCCTTTCCTCCTGCCTTCATACCCAAAGGTTGCTGCAAATCACGGGAGGGGAGTGAATCCCTCCCACAGGGCTCTGGGACACAGCATCCGTGCTGCAGGGAGGAGAAATTGCAGAGAGAATGACAAGACAAGCCCTTGTGTGTGTCAGATGTGACACACTGAAGGATGAGGGGAAATGCTGGAGACAGACAGTTCAGGTGTTCATGAGGATGGGTGGGCAGGAAGATGGACCTAGGGAGTCATGACAGGTGTTGCTCCCACTCTGGGGACCCTCCTGCTGCTGCCAGGGAGCTGAGACCAGCTGCACAGTGTTGTATAAAGCAATCCAAGCCTACAAGGAGAAGGCCACTGAATGAAATCTATTCATATCCAGGCATCAGGCACCCTACACATCCCACCACTCAGGTACCCCATGCTATTACACCAAGAGCCAGCACCAGCCACAGCGATGCCTCATGGTGGGACTCTGGTCTCTAAACTCAGAACAAGGTGTGCCTTTGGATGACTTTTTCTATGCAAAAGCAACTGAAACACGAGGTGAGGCTCATCCAGGCATTTCCCAGGGCTGCTGGGCATGGTCATGCCTGTTCCTGTGAGGGAAGCACCTCAGGAGGAGAGAGGGCAGCCAGCAGGACCTGTGCCTCTCCTCACACTGCTCTGGGAACTGGGCAGCACTGGGAGCTGGAAGGGCCAGATCTGCCCAGCCTCTGCTCTGCAGAGATAGTCCCAGGGCTTTAGCTTTCAGCGCTGCACTTCCATTTTAAATGTGTCTACAATCACCATGGATATTGCTGGTTACCTTAGGAAATGAATTTTCCACAGTGATTTTCAGAGGGACACTAAAAGCAGACTTCTGTGCAATCTTTAAACCCCTCTCCAATAACACCATAGCCAGGCAGCCTTGTAATAATGCCAGCAATTACAGAAATTAAGTTGTTAGGAGGAGGTCTAGATGTCTTCAGACTCCAGATCAGACTAAACCACTGTTTGGACCATATTCACGGTATTTTATGGTCTTTATCAATTAACTGAGTCTGAATCTGCAGTCATTAGAGCCACGTTAACGCGTTCCCTCAGCACAGCAGATGAACTTTTCCTGCTAAAGAACTGGCAAGAAGCAAGTAAAGGGCTGAAGATGTTTCACCTATTAAAACACTAAAATATGCTTAAGTATGATTACTTATTAACACAGCTACAGGAGGCAATAAAATAATTAATAATCAGTAATGAAATGAAAAACAGACTGTTGTTCACAGAACGTAATTGGCAGTGCACTGATTATTTTAGTATTAATCAGCCATGTTATTCATTAGAGGAATAAGATGAATACAAGTGACATGACATTTTCAACCTGGCCAGCTTTCCTGCCCCAGAGTTTGGAAAGTGTATCCATGCGAAAACAGCTGAAATGGAGTAAAGTCAGGCAAATCTGGATGCTGTGGGTGGTGACAACGAGCTACTGCTCCTACTAGTGTGATCCAGAGTCCCCAAACATTAGTTTGGGCTTCTCTGGACCTCAGATCAGGCTGTTCAGGTGGAGTAGAGGCTTGGGAACCTAAAGCCAGGGCCTTTTCCCAGCTGCCCATGGAGTCTTCACCCTGGTCAGAGCTGGGAGCACCCAGAACACCCACGCTGCCTACACCAAGGCACATGCGTGCTCTCGATGTGTTCTGCCCCTGAGATGTCAGAAGAAAAGGTTCAGCCTATTTGCTGGGCTGTGCTTTATAAGTAAGTGTTTCAGGCAGGATTTTGACAATCCAACAAAGCAAAATGTGCTTGCTGCTGTCAGCTGCAAAGTAGCCCCCAGCCCTCACCCTGCACCTTGATCTGTGAGGAATTCCACATCCTCCTGAAACAGAAGGAAAGAGTGGATAAACAGGAGGAACCCCCACATTTGCTTTGAAAACTTGTTCTATTCAAAACATCTATTTTGCAAAGCAATTTCTGCACTTGCGGCCCCATCGAGGCACGGGGAGACTGAATTGCTGCACAAAGATGTCCCTGTGCTGCTCTCCTGAGGGAAGAGCTGTAAAATCTGGTCTAGAGATAAATCTGCTCCCTGGATAGTGCAGTCCGACAAGTTCTTCAACAACACACACACACTGGAAAATAACAGCATTTTTGCCAAATATTCTTGTCCTCAAGCCTCTCTGCTGAGGAACTAACAACTGAACATCTGAATTATGGGAACTGCTGCTTCTGTCTATGATCTGCTTGAGATTTAGTTCTCTGTACCTGCTCCTTGGCTAGAAATTTGGATTGGAAGCACTATTTCTCTCACAGGCAACACTTAAGGTCACCAATATCTGCAGAACTTGAGAAATCCAAGTATTTGCCACTTGTCATTCTAGAGAAAAGTCACTTCAATGACCCCGAAGCAGCTCCAGTCTCTGACACTCCTGTATTCCATAACTCAAAGCCCAGCAACCGCAGTTGCTGTTGCAGCAAAGGTGTCACTCTTTCCTCACACCAGCCAAAGTTCCTCCTGCAGCGTGCCAGAGACGTGATCATTCACATTATGTGGGACTGAGCCCAATAACCTTATGCTCCCTAGATCACCAGACAAAGAGCTTGGATGGAGTCAATAATCAGCCCAACACACCACACAGTGATGAGAGAAAGAAGGTGAAATGCTGCTGAAGAATGATTCCTGGACTGTACTGAAGGTGCTGAGAACATAAATCACTTGCAGTGTTATCACAGAATCAAAATCAATTAGGTTGGAAAAGACCTCTGAGATCCTCATGGAAATCATGGAGATTGCAAGTGCAGAAGAACAAAGGACACATGGGCTGCAGAGCATGACCAGCAAGGGAACGTTGCAGCAAAAACATACTGACCATAGTGAGGCAGACAAAAAAGAGAAGGGCATGAACCATCCTGAGCCCTAAAGACTTCAACCTGGTTGAAAATGGTGGCCTGTCAAGGTTGGTTCTAGTTCCTCTAGGATCGTAACAAAGATGCCACAAATGGAAAGACACAAAGGAGAAAGAAAAGTGATTCCCAAGGGAACTGGATCAAAGGGCAAACTTGAGAATTGCTGAAGAGTGGCTTGGACAAAAAGCTAGGCTTTACCCAGTCAGTAGGAAAGGCACCTCATGCATGTTTTTCTTAGTGACAAGTACATAAAAAGCCTGGACCTAACCTCACCATGCACTGAAGAACTCCTGTGTCTGAAGACAAAAATAAAGATCCAGGATAATTGCTCCATCGAAAGTATGTTCTCTTTCTATGTGTCTGACTGCAGACACTTGTACTGGTCCCTGACACCCAGAATTTCAGGGCAATGACATTCAGGCACAGACACGGAGCGAGATCAGGTTTTATGTACAGACATGGCATTGCAGGCAGAAGTGCGTTTAAGTGTCTTCCAAGAATCCAAAGCATCTTCCATCCTGAGGGACAGACAACACTTTTTTTGTGGTAAACTCACTGGTAGATGTCATCCTTGCAGTTTCCCATCAGCAAAGTCACCGTTGCTTGTTCTCTCTTTGGATCCTCACTGTCACAGCCACTCAAGAAATGACCTTGTTAGCACCAGAGGTGGCCATTCCTGTGGCTGGATCTCTCTGTCCAGACACAGCCTTTCTGTCCTGAAGTGGATCCTTTTAACGAGATATTTGGAGGATGCTGGAGATCGGGAGCTTTGCTGGCTACTGAACCCATTCATCTTTCAATCTCTTTGGCCTCTCACTCATCTCACACCCCTCTGCCATCTCACACCTTCCTCCTAATGGAGTTTTTTTAAAAATCACCTTTCCTAACAGGCTTTCCACATTGGACCCAAATACCTCTCTCCAATTTCATCTGCACCTCTAGGCTGGTTGCAGCCACTTTACCATACAAAAAGAAAACAAACATTTCATCTACAATTAGCAATTACTGACGGCAGGCAGGAAAGGCTTGCAAAATCCTTGGGTCCAAGAAACATTAATTAAATCTTATCAGAGTGCAGGCTCAAGGGAGTTTTAAGTGACAGCTATGGTGATATCCGCCTGCTTTTCATTGGAGAACTGCAGAGAATGTGTAGAGTGGCTCCCAGCCAGAACCAGAACCCAACTGTGGCTACGGCCAGAACATCATCATGATTTTATGATGCAGAGACCAGCAATTCACCAAGATCAGCCCAGCATTTTAGATCCTACCTGAAAAAAACTGCAGGTGTTCCCATCTAAACCAGTGGTTTGGCTGAAGGGGAGAAAGGGAGAATGGACACACACTGGGGGTGTGTGTCAGCAACCAGCAGCTTTTCCACGGTAGTGATTTCGTCCAAGTGGGATGGGAAGCATTGCTGCTGCCTACATTGGGTTTTTTTCACGTTCATGCAATCAAACCTGGAGTGAGGATCCCTGCCATCACGCCAATAAAGAACATTGCTTTTGGCTGGGGAGAGGGATCTCCAGAGACCAGGGCTCAGCCTGGGCTTGTCACTGGCAGTTTTACTCTTGATACGAACACTTTAAAATGCCAATAGTTATTCTTCTGCCTCTTCTCCCTTTTGTGGGTTCCACCACCTGGCTTGTCAATTGTTTCAAGAAGAGCTAATTAAAGGCTGAAACTGAGCCAGCGAGGCACCTCCATTGCGTAGCAAATTCACTGCTTGGAAATACTCGTTGGAATAAAGATGAAAAGCAAATATGTTGACACATCGCATTCCTAAGCTCCCCGAAAGCCCATCACTCTTCAGGGAGCTCTCTGAGCTGCAGAGACTGGGAGTGGGTTCGCTTCTTCGGTAAAGATCAGAGTTAGCTTGAAAAAGCATCCGCAAATTTGGAGCCCTTCCTGATTCTCCAGGCTGATACCAACTGCAGCAAACTCACGGAGAGTTCCCCCTCTGAAACTGCTTTGTTTTCTTGTTTGATTATCATGTGCAGGAACATTCTGCATGCTCTTACCCTATTGTTTCAGCACTGTTAGTCTTGCAGTGCTGGGTCAGTGGATAAATTGAGGAACACGCTGCTTCTAAGATAAACTGAAGCTTTCGAGCCTTTACTGCTTTTTCCGCCCAGTTCACATAATTGCCCAAGGCTGTGTGAATCCTGACTTTGTGCTGATTTGCCCATCCCTGAAAGGGACACCGTGGCTTTGAGGACCTGTCCTGACTCTTCACTCATGCCAATGACTCAGGAAAGGCTTCTCTCATCTCTAGAGGCCGGGTTAGCATCACTGTTCATGGAAGGCCATCACCTGACCCCCTCTGGACACTTTCTGCCATGAGTCTGTTGCTCAGACCACAGCTGCAAAAGCAAACAGATAGAGAGAGTCCAAGAAAGACAAGAGAGAGGCATTCAACACCCAGTGAGGGCTCTGTTCACCTTCTTTGACCTCCACACCAGAGATGACTGGCTGTTGTCTTCCCAAAAGTTGCTGCAAATCTGTCAGGTGTTTAACATACAGCCTCACAACAATTTCCAACAACACATTAAAATGCAAAGGAGAAAAATATAACGGCTCCAGAACCAAGAACAAGGACAAAGCTGATTTTCAAATTGATTCAATAAATATAAACAAGGAGCAGCATGCTACAGTAAGCGATTTCTCTGCGCAGCCAAGATTAAATCAGTTCAGAGGGAGGGGGGCACGAGCAGGGGTAGCAGAGCCTGTCAGGAAGGAAGCTGCCAGAGAGGCTGATCCCGAGTGGGGAGGGAAAACGTGGGTGATGCCAGGCACTAATTTGCTGCCAGTTGCCATTTGTGATTGCTGGCTTCCCACCCACCCTCTGTGCCCAAGCTCGCAGAGCAGCAGCTGCCAGCAGCTGTGGGCATCAGCACCAGTGTCAGACCTGGCCAGGGGACACGGCTCGGTGGCTGTCCTGGGGCATATTTGGGTTTTTTGGCATGCTAGCAACTAGGAATGGGGTTGGAGGGCTGGGTCGGGTTGGTTCATCGGTTTGGGTTGGAGAGAAAAGGAAGGAGATGCAAGACCACCAGCGGAGCAAACCCAAAGCATGGATGTGCCCACGTTCCCTCTGGCAAACGGCCGTGCAGAGGACAGAGGGAACAGCCAGCAGCCGTGCCTGGGTGTTTCCCTCCAGCTAAGCACACCGACCAGCCCCAGGCCATTCCTCCCCACCCCTCAAGAACCGCTGCAGTCAGGACCAGAGCTGGGAACGCAGTGAGTAGCATCCAGCCTCCCGAGTGCTGTGGGGCTGCACGTTACCCACTTCTGTGCCCGGCACAGCTCCTTCGTGCGGCGTTTCTTCCCCACCCCCTCCCCCCCAGCCTTGGCTGACCTTCATCTCCTGGGCCTCCAGCACCTTCTTGCCATCCCAGGCCCAGCTGCGCTTGGTGAAGTAGTTGACGGTGGCGAACTCGATCAGCGCAGAAAACACAAAGGCATAACAGACGGCTATGAACCAGTCCATGGCCGTCGCGTACGCCACTTTGGGTAACGAGTTTCTGGCGCTGATGCTTAGTGTGGTCATGGTGAGCACCGTGGTGACACCTGTGGGGGCACAGCAGGGCACAGGGACGGTGTGAGATTGTGCACTCGTACCCGTTTCTCTCAAAACAGCTGCCGCTCCCTTCATGTAAAATGAGGAGCCACCTCCTGAGCCACGCTCCCGCTGTAATTAAGGGAGTCTTACCCAGAACAAGTCCTTAGTGCAACTCATAGAACAACAGAACAGGCTAGGTGGGCAGGAGGTCAGGTTCATAGAATCATAAAATCACGGGATGGCCTGGGCTGGAAGGCACCTTAGAGACCATCAGGTTCCACCCCCTGCCACAAGCAGGGGCACTTTGCACTGGACCAGGTTGTTCAAAGCTCCTTCCAGCCTGGCCTTGAACACTTCCAGGGATAGGGCAGCCACAGCTTCTCTGGGCAACAGTTTGTCCAACCCCTGCTCAAATCGGGGCCAACTTCACGTTGCTCCGAGCATTACTCCAGTTCAGGCTTGAGTACAATCAATGGCAAACATCTTCATGAGGATGAGATTAACCTTCCCCAAACTCCAATTACTAGATCTCTGCTCACCATAAGAGTCCTAGCTCACAGGGAGGCACTTGCACTGCATTCCTTATCTGTTGGCAGGGTAAGGTGCACGATGCTTCACCCAGCTCATGTAAAATGTATCATGGAGAAGCCTCTAGCTGCTTTTGCAACAAAATAAAAATAATAAAAGAACAGTAAAAAGCACAGCTAGATGTTTGTGAACCTCGGGGAGGATCAGAAACTGGCCACTCATCCAACACAGCTCTCTCAGGGTTTTGGAAATAGTGTCTTGTGACCTGCACGGATGGACACCTGGGATCCTGGGTCCTGCTGTCAGCGGCCCAAGCTGCCAGAATAAATGTTACAATGATTTATCTTAAAAAAATGATCTGTTGCAAAATGTCTTTTAAAGCTTTTTTCATTAAAGCAAGCAACCATTACCATCCCTTTTCCCCAATAATGTGCTTTTCAATTAGAAATGCATTAAAAACATTATACAAATATTGACTAATTTTCAGTTCCCTTAAGCCATACTCCTGGTAATTTAAGAGTTTCAATTCAATATTGTTGACAACACTTTCTGAGGGGCAAAAAAAAAAAAAAAA
>VZTA01021243.1:43520-74022 GCA_013398855.1 Mohoua ochrocephala | reverse complement strand
AAAAAAAAAAAGAGGAATAAACAATTTGAGTTCTCATTTTTTTCTTAATAGGAAAGCAAGGCAATTTGGGAGAAAAGACATTTTTCACACAGGTAAGTTTTAATTTTTCAGTCAGCTCTTGCCTGCTCAATCTGAGCTGCTGCTTGAGGAAACCAATTTCGCTGCAATTCTCAGGATAACACAGGAGGGAATCGCATATGATACCACATATCCCCTCTCTGCTTGGGGACTTTTGTCCAATATCCTCTCTGTTAAGCGGAATCTGCTGGGCAATGTTACTTCCAGGATGTACAATCCTGCAGCATCACACCTGCTCTGGGAGCGTGCCTGTGTAGATCCTGAACTAAAGGTCTTGACAGGAAAGCACAAAGCAATTCTGTTATTAAATGCTTGTAAAAGCTATTAATATATGTGCAGTGCCAGCCTGGCACTTTGCTTCGGTGAGAGGACCTGAAAGCAGCTGAAGGAAATAATAACACTATATTCACCGTGCAGTTATGCTGCCTCAGCCCAGGAACTTGTTATGTGGAGCTGTGACCAGGGGCACATTAGCAATTTCAAAGGTAGGGCTTTAAATGCCTCCCCGTGTCCCTATCCTCTGCTCAGCTCTCAAGCCAGTACAGATAAGCAGACACAGCCAAATGCATATAATTAGATGATCAATACCTTGATTACTGTTAATATTTATGGCTTGGCTTGTAGCAGAGACATGGCCAGGAGTAATTTTGCAGTGATTCAGGGGGAGCAGGGACACTGGGAAGACACTGAAAGCTATCCTGGGGCATGGCCAGCAGCTTAGAAATGCTGGTCAGGGCCTGGGAAAGACCAACTCTGATGCTCAGTGTATTTCCCTTCACATTTCCCTTTCTCCCCAGCCTGAGAGGATGCCCTGTGCTCCCAGACTCACCAAAAACCGTGCGGGCAGGGACAGACTCCCTGTTCAGCCAGAAGGAGACCTGGGACAGGATGACGGTCATGATGCAGGGCAGGTAGGTCTGGATCACGAAGTACCCAATCTTCCTCTTGAGGTGGAAGTGTGTGGTCATGACGACGTATTCCCCTGCAGAGACAGCCAGGGAGGAATGCTGAGCCACGGAGCTTCCCAGCCTGGGGCCAGCTGACCACTCTAGAGATCCATCCTGAACAAACTTCCCAGCTTTTCGGTGGGATTTCACTGGGAAGGAGGGGTGCAGGGGTGCACCAGGCACTCACAGCTGCTATGTCGTGCCAGGTGCATGCCCACCTTTCACATCACATTTGTCCTTTCAAAACACTTCTCCGAGTCTTTAATTCACTACAAAATGGGTGTGGGACAAAGGCAAACCAACGTCAACAACCGGGCAATAAAATCTTTCCCTGTTTCACCCCAGGCACAAGAGGCCTCTGGGGGTCTCTCCTGGCCCCGCTCCCATCCCCTTCCTGCTTCTTACCCATGCTGTGGGTAAGATCCCTTAAGCCTAGAGAGACCCTGACAGTGCTTTAATAGGATTTCAGGACACAGGATTTTATTTTCTCTGACAACCCCAAAAACATCCCACCTTCCCTCACTGTAACCATCTCAAAAATCAAGGCAAGTTCTGCTGCTAAAGGTCTGACCTGTGAACCGAAGAGGCAGCTGTCCCTATTTTCCCTCAATGTCCTATTCCTACCCTCAAAGCTTTGGGTATTTTGTTGGATTACTGTGCCTTTATGTTGTGAGCGTGGCTCTGCTAAATCATTACACACAGGAGCCTTTAGCAGCTTTCTTACCACTCCAGGTTATTCATCTGTACATTTTACTACAACTTAAGGAGAGAGATGGGCCAGATATTATGACATTTAGTTCCCTGGGCTCCCCACATTTCCCCAAGGGAGGTGAAATGAGTTGTTACAGACAGACACTATTAAAATCAAGTGCACCGGAGAGGAAATATCCTCAAATGAGAGAACTACTGGTGCATACAGAGGGAAAAAATAAAAAGGAAAAAAAAAAAAAAAGAAATGTGAGAGACACACATGAGATAACAGAAGCTATCAGTACCTGGATTCAGAGGGGAAGGGAGGAGCAGCAGATGGGAGAGAAAGATGATTAATATTGGTCATTAATCAGAGGAAACATTTGTTTGGGATAATCTTCTATTAGTTATGATAATATTTGTGCAAGCAGATGCAGTGAAAATCACACGGAACATTATGTTGCCTTCGCCTCCCCTGCCTGCAGCGCTTTCCTGAGGGGTTGGAAAGGAATCCAAGATAAATGAACCCACAGCACTACAAACCAGCTGGACAACGCGGGGCAAATTTTCCACACAGCGGCTCATTCTGAGATGCTTGAGATCAGTTCTCCCAAAGACTGTGGGCAATAAGGCTCTTTCAGTGGAAACCACTGAAAAACAAACTCTTTGCTGCCTCTTGGTGACTGCTGAAGATGTCACCAGCCATATTCTCCTGGCTTAGGAAGTGCTGTGGTCCTGGACTGCCTCTATAATTATTCCAGATCGTGGCATTCCAAGCCCATGGGTCCATCTCATCCCAGGAGGAGCTCAGCCCACACTGCAGTCCCACAAATACCTGTGCTGGATCGAACCATCTCTGTCCCAACCACGTGGCCCAGCAGGTCATACTGGTTCAGGCGAGATCCACCCTTGGCTACTTCCACAGATTTATCCTTCCCTAGGGTCCAGGTATAGATCACCTCCGTCTTCGTGTAGGCATCTGCAGAGGAGGGACAAGAACGAGGTCTGTGCTTCTGCCTGACCTAAAATATACCAAAATTAGCCTGTAGCCAAATTAATCTTTGCTGTGCATCTCTCAGAGCCACATGGCTGAGCACAGCCAAGCATGGCCAGAGACCAAGGCAGATCAACAACTGTTAAATCAAATGAGCAGGAGCAAACTGGGGTTTTTGGAAGGGAGCTGGAGAGGGGCAGAGCTCTGTCATTGAGAGACAGGCTGGCCCTGTGACGTGCTGACTCTGCAAGGGCTGGCTCCAAGCAGGGACAACATAGGGAGGCATCCAGGCCAGCAGGATGCTGGGGCAGCAGGACAGCCACAGCCCTGCCATGCCAGGGACAGGGAAAGTCCTGCTGGTGGCAGCTGCCAACAAAGGCTGAATGCAAATGGGGCTAAATTTCAGGTTAAATAGAAAAAGTTAAAAGTCTTTACCCTCACTCAGAGGCAACCCTCTCCAGGACTCTCAGATTTGGAGGTGGTATCCTCTCATGCCAGAATGCTTTTCCCCTGTGTTTGTGACTGAGCCCCTGCTCTGTCCTCACAGCCAGTCCCCCTCTCAAGAGTGCCCACATGCCCTTGGTTTTGCCAGTCCTATGGTCAGCCAAAAATTGAGTCTCTCCAGACTCTGCTAGGAGCTATTTCTCCCCATAATGCCCAAAATTCCTGTTCCTACCCAACTCTGCACCATTTTTTTAAGCAAGAACAAAGTTCACTAAACCAAGCCTTTGGCTCATTTTTACCCATCAGCTTCTCCTGTTAAGACATAAAGGAACTCTTTGGCTGGGGTCGGGTCAAGCAACGTGTCAGGTCTACCAGAGAAATGTCTCAGCTCCTGCTTTGTGGAAGATTGTGTCGTGAGAAAAGCACATTCCTGTGATCTTTTTAAAACAGCCCCTGTTATCCCTGCACTGTAGGTTTTGGCAAACCTGTTAAATGTTAAGCAGGGGCTGTGCAAAGCGAGGGGAGTTGGTTTTGATGATCAGCCAACGTTTCTCAGCAGGCGAGAGTGCTGCCTAAGCACTCCTGATGCACGCTGGCACCTCTCACCCTATGTGCAACACTCTGCTCTTCCAACCCCTCCTTCCAGCTCTCGACATGCTTCTGGAGCCTTCCACCCTCCTTCAGAGCTTTGTACAGCTCTGCCACCGCTTTTTTCACCTGATGGGCAACACCTCCTGCTCTACAGCCACAATCCATCCATTCTCAGCCTACAAAAGGAACTTGCCCACAGTTTCATTGCCATCATTCCTGAAAATTCAGTTGTCTGTATATCTGGTTATCTGGGACAGAAGGGTATCTGATGTCACACAGGCATGGCATGGATGCTTGGAATACGTTTAATGCCAGGCAGCTGCTTCGGTTCAGCTCAATGCCTCGTTTGCAATGCAAAATCCAATCCAAACAAGGACAGCTCGTGGACATTTGGAGGAGCTGGTGAATTCAGCAACATCTCCTGCTGCCCTAGCCTCAGCTAGCTGCTGTACAAATGTCCCGTGATGGCTTAGGGACAGCTCTCTGCAGTGCACATTCATCTTCCAGGGAGCAAGGGGATAGGCAAAGCCATCCCTTCACTGCACTTGGCCCGAGGGATGATGCAGGTGGGCAGCTGAAGCTCTCTGGAATGCCCGATGCCCTTAATTCTCCTGCAAATTCTCTGCCTTCCCCCCTCGGGGGGCTGCCATGGTGGCCCAGGGACAGAAGGCCACTGCTGAGCCTTCTGGGTTGCGGGAATCAGCAGAAAATGGCCTGTGAGGCAAACAGCATCCTCTGAGCAGCATGTGTCTGGCACTGGCATTGTCCTTCTAATTACAAATCTAACCCACTTTAGGCTTCTTGAAAAGGAGCAGCTTCCAGTGGCTTTTCAGTGAAAACACTGGTTTAATCCCACTCCAACACAGGAGAGGTGAGCTCGGATGCTGTGTGGGTGCTTTAGAAAAAGTCACATTAATGTTAACTAGGGACAGCTTTCTGAGCTCCTTGTCTCAAAACTCTCATCATTCAGAGGTCAAATCAGTAAAAAAATAACCCCAAAGGGTGTTCCAGCAGAAATACACACATTAATCTCTTTTCCTCACCAAGGAACATTATAAGCAATTAGATGTGGAGTAATCTGCCTTCCTGCAAGTCTTGTAATAATCCCAGAGTTTAGGCCTGAGGTAGGAGATTTTCTATCCCTCCTCACAAGGTCAATTAACATTAATAATTCATCCTTCTCTAAGGCTTGCTATTTTACTGGCCTCAGTGATGTCTTGTGGCAATGAGTTCTACATTTAATTAGGTGCTGCCTAAGAAATTTAGAGGTTCTGAATAATCCACTTTCATGGGTACAGTTTGTCATGAGGCAGAGGAGCAGATGCACATGATAAACACGATTTCTTTTGCTGCCAATCAAACTTTTCAACTTTGTCCTCAGTTAGCTCCCAAATGGCTACAGGAAGGAAGTGTCGGTTTGGGAAGGCTGGGGTTTCTCTGGGGGTTACCGGTGTGGGCTCATTCTTTAGCTGGAGGTGGGAAACTCTCTCATCTAACACAAACACAGACTCAGAGCAGTGCTCAGTTTGTTGGACCTGGAAAAGACTCCAGGCAGAGCCAGACTAGGAAGTTTATTTTCACATTATGGTGAACGAGGCTCTTGGGGTTTGGCTCCCACTCACTTTAGGAACAAAACCAAATGAAATTTAACTTGCATACAGGTAAGAAAAGGGAACTTCTATGGGGAGCCCAAGCAGCTGAGCAGCTGCAAGCCCAGGAGGCTGGGAGCAGCTTTCAACTCACCAGCAGCCTGCAAATCTTCCCTAAACCAGCACCCTTGGCTGCTGGGACTGAGATTCCCGGAGTTTCACTTGAGAGCAGTCTGCCTGACAGACTGAAGAGGGGCAAGGGGTTTGTAAGCTCCACTGGAGCATGGAGCCAGGGGAACCAGGTATTTCAGGCTCTCCACAGATTGGCAGGATGGGACACGCAGCAGCAGGCACCACTGCTGCCCCAAATCTGTCTTCCCAGCATCCCCTTGTGATGACGGAAAAGCACAACTCGGATTTATAATCACAGAATCATTAATGTTAGAAAAGACCTCTAAGATCATCAAGTCCAGCCATCAACCCAGCAATGCCAAGCCCATGTCCCCAGGTGCCCAAACCACACATTTTTTGAACACTTTGAGGAATGATGACTCCACCGCTTCCCTGAGCTGCCTATTCCAATGCTTGGCCACCCTTCCAGTGAAGAAATGTCTCCTAATATTCAATCTAAATGTCCTTTGGCACAACTTGAGGTCATTTCCTCTCGTCCTGTCACTTGTTACCTGGGAGAAGAGACCGATCCCCACCTGGCTACTTTCTAAATAAATTTACAGCAAAACCACGGGTGTCTAATCCATCCTGTAAGCCTGAATTGAGCACAGACTCATTCAGTGATGGCAAGAATTACATGTATGAGATACCAGAAAAAATTTTTGGTCATGTTATCATTAGCAATGATGAATATCACAGTTACTAAAATACTGTGTGACACCAGCCACACAAAGGCCAGCTCCTCAGCTCTGTCCAGCTCTGCAGAGGCTGCTGGGGGTACTTACAGCTCCCAAATTTCAGGGGACAGGCGTGCACGTCCATTGGGAAGTCCTCCAGGTGCATGGGGCACTCGGCGTGGATGGTCAGCCTGCAAGACAAAGCACGGGGGCTGCTCAGGGACAGGCCTGGCCCTTCTGACAAAGGCCTCGAGGTACTCACCACTCTCGGGGTCTCTGGGCAGAAGGCCCCCAGCTGTTGAGAGGACAGCAGGACACACATCTGGCAGCCTTTTCCATGGTGTAAACTTAACCCTATTGACCAAGTTCATCTTCACCCACTCAGTGCAATGGGAAAATCTGCCAGAGCCCAGGACTCCTGTTTGCTTATGTGCTGTGAACAGAGCTCCTGGGGCCAGGGACACCTCAGGGACCATGCTTGGAAAGCAGAGGGAAAGGGGTTCAGGGGCTTCCAAGGAACAGGCCTGGTGTTCTGGAAAGAGCTGAGGGCTGGCAGATTGTCCAAAGTCAGCCAGACCAATGAAGCCACCACGGCACAACACCCCCCTGTCCATGTGGGACCGCTCATCCCACCTTCCCTGGCTGCTCCCTCGCTGGCAGCACTGCGGAGGATGCTGCAGGCAGGTGCAGAACTGCACGTCCTGGAGCTGCCTGGGGGCGTGCAGGACAACTTGTGCTTTCCAAATCCACCAAATCCCGCTAGGATACCTTGTCAGAAAGCAGCTTTGTGAGGGAGGCACAGCCATAAAAGCAGCGTGCTATAAAATATGGGGCCAGGCATAAAAGGATCCATTATAAAGGGTTCCAAAAAAGGGAGCTCGTGTTCCTTCCTGGAGTACCACAAAGCGTGCAGCCAGGGAGAGGCAGCCAGGAGAGACAACTTCCCCAGAGATGTATAAAACAATCTTCTCTGAAGGAACCATTTGGAGGGAAAAAAAGGGACTCACTTCTGATGGCTCAGCAAAACAGCAAACAAACCATGACAGCAGCAACATGTGGATGCAAAGGGCAACGGCACAGACTGAAGGTGGCTCGTGCAAAACTCAGGTCAAGAAGCTTCTATTGAGATATTTTCCTTCGGCTAGAAAAATGTTCAGCTAAGTTCTTCTTCACAGAAAATACCAAGGCTTAGTCAAATGCAAAATAAACCCCGAAAAAATAAAGGCTTTGGGTTTTGTTTGCTGAAAGCAAAGAATAAAAGTTTTTTTAAAAAGGAAATGAAATAAAATAAAAATAAAGGTTATTTCTTTCAGGCAGACAACCTCAAATACTTCTCTCCAAAAAAAAAAAAAAAAAAAAAAGGTTTTTTTTTTCAGGCAGACAACCCCAAATACCCCTCCCCAAAAAAAAAAAAAAAAAGAGGACTGTTTTTTAAATTTGGCATAATAAAATTCGGTGGACAAAAACAAACCCTTCACAAATTGTTGTAAAAACCCCTGAGGAGGAAACAAAGCAGAACGGCCATGAGACGGCAGGGGACGTCACAGCTGCAGTGACAGTGGCTGCATGTGGCAGGTGGTGCTGTGACCCACACTCACAGGGACCAAGGCAGCAAACTCTGCACAGCTGCAGCCTGGCTGCACTGGAAGCTCCTCATCACCTGTGAGTTCTGCTCTGCCAGGTGAGGAAAGGAACCCTGTGATTTCAGACCCATATCCAGCCTCACCTGCAGCGCCCAGAGGGTTTAGGAAAGCTGGCAACCCCAGGAGAGAGGCAGAGGAGTTAAATCAAGAGGCGGAGCAGAAGAGCTGGAAGCTGCCATAATTTTGGTGGGGCAGAGCTGGGTGGCCCAAACTCTCTGCAGCCCCTGCAGCACTCGGAGCAGGGGGTTAAAGCCCCAGTTCTTCCAGTCTTTGGGAACATCTGGCAATTCAGTGCACCAGAGACCAAGGACCTGGCCTACAGTGAGCGTGCCAGTCCTTTCTAAATCCATGCCTGTGGAAACAGCGTGCCCTGTAATACCCTGACAAAGAGGGGATGCTGACTGTCCTGCTTGCTTCACATCTGGCTCCAGCTGGGCTTTCTCAGCCAAGCCAAGAACCATTGTGTGCCCAAAGCAACTTCTTGGAGACAAATCACTCCCTCTGACTTGATGATCTCTTCTTCATCACTGCACTGAACGCACCTGTTTTACATGAAAGAGAAGACCTGATCTTTAGGCTTCAGTCAACACCCATTGAAGACTGACAGCGATTTTGACAAGCCTACAAGCACAGTGTTGTAATTATTTTCTCCTGGACACTCAAAGGCCACCATGAACAAATTGCTCATTTGCTCTGATGCCTCTCTTTTGTAACATGGATTTCAATAATCAGGTATGAAAACCTGGCAGCTCGTCGTGGACTCGACTGCTTTGCTCCTCCTGTTCTGTTTCTTTTGTGGTGTTCTCTTCAGCCAGCTCAAAATTCACTTGGGGAGCTCATGGCTGGCAAACTTGTCAAGTATATTCTCACAGATCTTATTCTTCAGTTCTTTCTGTGCCTTTTCCAACTGCAATGGACTTTTTGCTTCTCATTTTGTCACTGTCACTTGTGTCAGGGAAATGTGGATGCATTTCCCCTTGTCTCCCTCAGCAGCCCACACCAGAATTTTCCTTTTTACCTTCCTATTTTTCCATCTGCTTCACTCATTGCTTTATTATTTCAAAAGGCTCTTAGCTGGGAGTTCCCAAAGTTGGCTTTTCCAAAAGATCTCATCTCTGACCAGCACCTTCCTTCTGATGCATCCTGAACTCACCCCAAAAAACCCAGAAAAGTCTTTTCCATCCACTGTACTCTTTGCAAGTGCTGGCCATGATGATCAGCCACTCTGAATAAGGCTGAATGACCCCAAGGACTGCAGATTGTGGGTCTGGTGGGTTTGTGCCATTTAGAGCAGTCAGGAAGAGCCTCAGAGGGGACCAGGACAGCAGCAGAGACTGGCCTTGGCCATACCCTCCTGCTCTTTCCAGGCCACGGCCAACAAGAGCAAGTGTTGTCAAGGGAAGGAGACAACTTTACGTGGATGCTGGGTGACTCCCTCTACGTTTGGTAATGCGGCAGTTGCATTTTAAATCTAAAACCTGTTTTATTAGCTCAGCCAGCAAGCAATAAAACAATAAATCCATCAACAAACCACTGAAAAAGCAACCTAATCTGCCACTTCTCCACCTACAACTGAAGGAGTTTCTAAGTCTCCCGAAATTAAATAGAAAAAGGAAAAGTCGCATCATTTTCCAGCGAGGTGAGCCTGGTTCAGCAGCTTCAGCCAGCCACGTGTCAGCAGGTTCACAGGTAACACATGAAACGTCAAAATGACAAACCACAAGGAATGTCTCTCCCTTCCCAGACAATTAACACAGCCTCTGCTGCATTTGGGAAAAAGGGTTTATTGCAGAAATTCTTCTCTGTGCCCCTTGTCCTGTGCAAGGGAGCTGATGGCCAGAGAGCCACTGCGTTTTGCTTCATTGCTCTGACGGGCTATTCACATCCAGGAGCCCTGAAATGTCCTCAGGAAGCCTAAAGAGCATGTGAAAAATAGCCAAGCTGCCAGAAATCGCAGCACCCAGCAGTCATATCCTTTGGCTCATCTGTCCCAGGTGCCTGCAGTAACTTATGCAGAACTGTCTTGAAGCCAAACCCCAAACTCCTCATGTTTTCTCTTCACTTTGCTGGCACAATGGCACCAAAAGTGGAACACCCAGGACAGAAACCGTGTTTTTTTCCTCTTTAAAGTCACGGGAAGTCCTTTGAACTGCGCCAACACAATGGCAAGAAGCGTGAATCAGGCTAAACATCCCTCTGCCAGGGCTGACGGGATAACAAACCTCTTCAGCTGCGTTCTCATGGTTACCGGGAGCTTAGCAAAGCCTTTGATGTGTCATTAGAGCCCCTGTCGTTACCTGCGTGCAGCTGCAGGATGAGCCAGGATCTCAGTCCAATTTCTGGGACGCAAATGTAATAATCCCTCGGCGTGCGAGTGGTACAAAAACATGACAGCACCCTGCACGGCAGGGCTGGCTTTGTTTATGCCAGGGATACTGCTGGAGTTTTGTCCTGATTTCTTCTCCAGGAGGTTCATTAATAACCATAGTCAGGCCGAGCAGTGTTTACGGTTTAGGCTGTGGGAGAATCTAGGTTAGGTTTAATTGCCGGGGTTTGAGCTTGAAAGCCAAATTGCTTCTAGGATCCTTGTGCTGGATCTGGAAGCACTGATTTCACTTTCCATCCTCCCCCAGCCCCTGGAGATTTCAGCCCATGATGGCAGAAATGCAGTGAGATAAGGTGTTCTCTGAAGACTTCTCCCTCCTGGGACAGTTTCTTTAAAAAAGTCTGCCTGCACAAAGCCGAGCCTGGAGAACAGATCGTTTTTGTCTTTGGGTCCACTCTGGCAGGGAAAAGTTGGAGCAAATTTCACCTTGCTGCCTGCTTGTGTTTTTATCAGCCAGCCAAGCTCCGGTCTGCTTGGATCTGTTTGAGATGTTTTCTAGAATCAGCCCTGGTGTGGGACACAGACAAACAGCTGCCAGCCCATGCTGCCCAGGAGAGCTGATGCTGGGATGTCCCAGCTGCTGCTCCTGCAGAGAGGCTGCACCTCCATCGTGTGGGAGGGTGCTGCAAAGCCTGGAGCAATCACCAGTTGCCCGGGGGCTAAAAAACCCCCAGCCAGTAAAGACACCCCAAAGCCTTTGCTGAGGGAGAGACACTGCAAAGCTCTGCGATTTCAAAAGGCAGCGTGGGATGCTCAGACCCCTGAGCATGGCACTAGGTAGAGGACCTGTTCTGAGATTCCACAGCCCCTTGTGGGTCTGCACGTGTCCTGGGCTCAGCTTTCCCTCCTGCTCTGCCTCTGGCTCACCTGAGGGTTCACAGACCCTCCTTCTAAGGACTGCACATTGTCTTCAGCAGCACAGGCTCTCGAGGCAGAGTCTTTGGGCATGCAGTGAATGTGTCAGCCTGACAGGTAAAGAAAACATCCTCCAAGTGCATAACTTGAGCACACATTGTCTGGGAACCACTGTGACAATAACCACAAAGCCTCAACATGTCGTTCTGACAGGCCCTGTTAAGAGCAGAAGAGCTTTTCAGAAACCTTGATTCACAAAGTTGAATCCCATCAGCACAGCATTAAACTTTCACTATTTTTATATGTTTCAAGGCCAGGAAGAACCAGAACATTGTCTCTGTGCCCCACACAATTCGAGCCAGAGAGCACATCCAGAGATGGCTGCAGCAGCTGAGCTTTTGTCTCTTCCTTATGTAAATCCGTGCACAATTCCCAGGTTGTCGCACTCAGGTCTGACACCAGAGCTTAGAGACCACAGCTGGGCTTTTATGAACTACTCGGATCGTGTAGGAGCTCCACAAAAAGAGACTGCAGAGGCAGGGCTACATAATAAAACTGTACTCCCCGTGCCCTCTGAGGCAGCCAGAGGAGCAGGGAAGATGCAGAGGGATCAGTAATCCTGGGGAATGGAGAAATGCAGTTCAGTGCTGTGGTCACAAAGGTTGTTTTGTGGCCCAGGTGCCAAGGCCTGTCAGTGGTCAGGGGTGTGCACTGTGACTTTGCACTGATCCATGAGGAGAATGCGCCGTGACTGAAGGAAATCTCTGGATGCTCGGCTACGGCTGCTGTGCAGCTCCTGGGAGCTCAGGTCAGTGATAAAGAGGCTCTCTCCAGGAGCTATAAATATTGTCACACAGGTGTAATTTTGCTGGATGCATGTGTCAGGCTTGCTGTTCCACCAGAGCAAGTTCATCTATAACTGTAAGCCTTGACTAAGAGAAGTTGGCTTTCCCAGCAGGATAAATAGCAAGAGACGTGCCTCTAATTGCACATCAGCAGAGCTGATCCCTCAAGGATATTGGCTGGTACAAGCAAAAGGAGCAGGAGGTTCTCAGGAGTCAGACTGAGCCTGCAAGGGATCACCTGGGCAGTGCTGCCAGGCCACTGGAAACCTGGTGGAAGTCCAAAGTCTCTCCCCAGTCAGCAGGGCACCCCTTTGGCGTTTGCACTTTGCTGGATGTCAGCTGTGTGAGTTTGGCTTCAAGGTCCTGCTCCTTCCTGTAAGAAGGACACACGTGCATGTCCCTGGGCTTGGGGGAGGACAGCAAATGCATCACTTGGACAGAGAACAAGCGACTCCCTCCAGCCCTTTCCTGGGAGGAGGTTTCAAAGCAGTTAACAAGGGAGGGTGATACCCTCATCATCATTTGACAGTGGAATTGAGGTGGGAGTGCCTCGGAGTGGCAAAGCCAGGTAGGATTTGGTCTCTGAGCCTGAGGCATAGTCCTGGCCCTGCAGTCTGTGCCCTCGCATCCTCCTTTCTGATACCCCACTCAAAAGAGACCCTGGTGGCCCTGAGCAGCACCAAGAGGAAGAAAGGGAATCATCAGATACCCCAGGACAGACATCCCATCCTGGATGTGTTTAACTGCAATCCCAGAGGAGTCCTCCTTTGTCCCAACACACTGTGGTCATCTGGCCAGCTCTGACCACATGACCAGCACCAGGAGGTGCTGCCCAGAGCCCCACCTGGGCTTCACATGCTGGGTAAAGAAAAGAACCACTGCACAAAAGCTCCTGGTTCTGTGCAATTCAACACATGACAAAAGGTCTCATATCCAACCCTCGGCCTCTGAGTGGGCTCCTCACCTCTTACAAAGCCTGAGAGATGTATTTAAGGGGGGCAGGAGCACATGTGAGAGGAGGTCCTTCACTCCCCAGTTCTTCAGCAAACTGCTAAACTAAAGGATGGTTTGAATTTATTTTAAAAAATCCCAAGACTCTCTTTTCTTCCAGAAGCTCATTCCCAAGAGTCTCATGATGCTGCTGCCATCCTGGCACCTGCCCAGCCCCGAATGGAAAAATAAATCCAATACTTTCTTAGTCACACAAAACTTGCTGAAGCTAATGGCTGTTTGCTGAATAAAGAAGTAGTGAAATTATATAAAAGCTCTGAAATTGAGTCTTTTTTTTTTTTTTTTTTGCTGTCTTATGCCAGCAGCTCCTGTAATACTTTACAGTCAGACAATGATACAAACGGGGGGGAGTGTGAGTTGTCTACTCGCAGGTCAGAGAGCTGGGAGCAGAACGCAGCCCTTAAGTCAAGTTGGGCTTTTCCCTTCATTTACCCCATCTGCCTTAATGTGAGATCACTGATGTGTGGAGACCTAAACCCCCAGGGCACTGGCAGGATTAGCTCATATTTGAGAACTGCTGCACAAAAGCAAGGCATTGTTTATCAATGTAGGCTGTAAAACTTGCTGACACCATGTAGATTCACAGCCAGTTTAACTATGAAGAAATGAAATTCTGCCTGGTCCTCAAAAACAGAGGTGAAAGTGCAGCACCTCAGCACACAGAATCCACAATGAAGCCTTTTTTGGCTTGGAGATAGAGACAGAGAAAACAATTTTTTAAAACAAAGATTTACACCTTGCCAAAACCAACTCAATACCTTTCTCGTGCATTTATCAGCAGCTTGTTGTTTCATTTGTAACCTACGGCTCCTGCAACCCTGGCTTCTCCAAATCACAGTTTTTAATTAGCTGTTTTTTGGGGGGGTTTTGTGCATTGATCACATAGGTTTGGATTTTTTTATTCCACAAAGTGGGAAAAAACAACCCCATTGTTGTCACAAGCAAGCTTGGTCGCATTAGTTGTGTGAAATGGTTCTGCTCTAACATGCTGAACAAATTTAGATCTGTTCTCAAGCTGCTGGGGAATAACAAATTCTCCCATCCTAATGTTCCCATACCAACATTGGATACCTGATTCATATGCCATCACAGGTCAGGAAGAAAATTAAGCCAGGTGGCGCATCAACATCACAAACTATAGATCCCGACACTTCTACCTTGGCACATAAAAGCAAAAAATCAATGTGAATGATGAGGAAAAATCTACCTGTAAAAATGTGCCAAGCTGAGGACCAGTGATGGTACATAGGTAGGAAACAAGGAGAGCAGGGAACGCAGCAGGGTAGGACTCAAATGTGCTAACAGAGTTAGTAGAAGCCTGCATAAACCCTGCTGTGGTGCACCCTGAGGTCCCTGTGTGTGCAGGGACCTGGAAGGAGACACAGACTCACCTCATGGTGTACAGGAGGGTGCCATTGTCCACCAGGCGCAGCAGCTTGTTGGGGGTTGTCATGTTGTGGGCGACAGATTTCTTCCCATTGTGGAAGAAGGTGTCAGGAGTCCAGATCTTACTGGCCAGCAGGTTGTTCAGGGGAAGGATCTTCATGGGACCATCAAACTTCAGCCTCTCATCTCTCCAGGATTGCCGGAAAAAGACGTCAATGGTGTATTCCTTTGGGGAGAGAGGAGAGAAAAATCAGTTGTGTTTTACTCAGCTCTTCATTGCAAACAAGGTGATTCGAGAGGTGGCGTCTTCAGTCATAGAGCAAACTGGGTTTTGGCACACCTTGGGTGACACGAAGCGTAGTGCAACAGGAAGCAGGGATTAACAGCAGTGCAGGATAGATGGGATTCACCACATTTTGGATGATGACTTACCTGTGGTGCCAAAGTGTGCGTGTCAGTGTTTCTGGGTGAGCGCTGCAGAGAAGCTGCAGCACAGCCTACAGTGGCCACAGCTGGGGTAGCCCTGCTGCACCACCACCTCTATCCAGGTGTTTCAGGGGAGGAAGGCCATTATGTGCAGCTACACTGGTATTTTAGAAGGCAAAAATAAAGATCCTGGAGATGGAATCTGGCCAGGATGCTGGTAATTATATCCCTGCTCACAAAAAAACCAAAAAAAACCAAAAAACAAAACAAAAAAAACCAAAAAAAACAAAAAAGAAAGAAAGAAAGAAAGAAAGAAAGAAAGAAAGAAAGAAAGAAACTTGCATGACATTGTCTTAATGTTATTTTGTTCCCCAGGCCACCTTTAGAAAATTATTGAATCGAGGACTTCACAGACTTGCATTACATGATCCTGTGACTTTCTTTTGTCTTCTTTCCTTTGTTTTATTTCCCTTTCCTTCTTTTTTTTTTCTTTTTTTTTTCCTTTTTTTTCCTCTTTTTTCTTCTTTCTGCCAGTGCAGAGACCCATTTCCTAGGCCAAATTCCAGCTGGGGCAGTTAGAAGTCACCTCATTGAGCCCCTGCAGCCAAGGCTAGCTCCTCTGACAGTGAATGCAGATTCAGAAACCACTTTTAGGGAGAGATGGGGTCTTTGGAAAAACCTGTCTGTCCCAACTGTTCTTCCTCCCCCTGCTGCTCCACACTCCTAGTCTTTATTTATGCATTCCCGGAGGCTGCAGGACCAACTAAACTTATCATTGTGAGTGATTCCTTTCCTGCAGCACTTCTCAGCAGCACTTAAAAACTGCTGTGCATTGCTTTCCTATAGGACAGAGAAATTCCTACAGGTTTTGCAGCAGATGGCAGCGGAATGGAAGCATCTTGGTAAATAAATCCATCCCTGCTCCCCGGCCACGGAGCCACCCCCTGCTCAAATATGAACCTTCTGGAGCTTGGCTGGGGGAAGGAAAGAGGAGATTCCACATTCCCATGGGCTCTGCCCTGTACAAGGTGTTTTGTCCCTTCATGGAAGCGGTCTTTAATTTGTGGTTTTAAGCTCAGTAAAGGGATAAACCCAAAGAAATGAGCCTGTGTGCAGTCCCGGGAGGTTTGGGAAAAGTCCTAATCAGGAGAAGAGCTCTCTCATTCCCTGTTCGTATTTAAAAAGTGCCAGACAAAGAAGAAAAACATTTTTAAATGACTTCCAAGGCCCTGCTTTTCTTCTTTAATGCTTAGGAATCATTCCTGAAGGAAAGAGAAATCACGTTCAGAATCTTCCCCTCTTTTCTAGGCTTCTCTCCATAAAAGCATCATTCCCAACTTGCCCCTTCCAAGGAGCACACTTAGTTCTGTGCTATGCTCTTCTCTGCCTACAGAAGCGACTGAAAACATCAAGACTGACTCTGTCCTCAGAGTCCATGCACGAAACAAAAAAAATCCCCTTCGATTTTTGTTTTCCTTTGTATAATTTCCCTGGGACTGAGGCAAAGTTGCAAGTTTGGTACCGAAGATTGGGGCGTGCATCAGGTCCGATCAGGCTCTGCTCTCCAAACTAAACGAGAGATTAGGAGTCCCTTGGAGCACCTCAGTGAAAAGGTCTCCATGTCCTCCTCCTCCTCCTCCACGCTTCATAAGCAGCTGCTCTCCCCCGCTCCCCACGGCAGCTTTACCTGCCTCTCCTCCATCACTGTAATTACAGGCTCGGGATGCGCCGGAGCCGCTTCCCAGGGCACTGAGTAATGGCTGTGGGAGGGGTGGGAGCACAGCACCAGGCAGAAGCCAGCGGGGAAGGAGGGACTTCCCCGCTCCCGAGATGAAAGGAAGCCCCAGAGCAGGCTCTCCTCGCGCTTCCTGAGGAGATGTGGTTTCTCTCCCTTGCTTTTAGCAGCAGAGCTAAAACACATTTGCTATGCATTTGTAAAATACACGGAACGAAAGCAAGCGGAGGGGAAATAATTTATTATTCCTTAACTGTCTTCCTAATTTTAAATTCATTTTGTCAAATCACATTGCAGAGAATACCTTCCTCTTTTCAATACCTCATATTTTTTTCTTCACAGTTCATTATACACACTCCCTTAATCAAATATGCTCCACCTTGGAAGTAATTATCAGATACTCCCCAAGGGCTACTATTGCTGAATATATTATGGGTCTCTGCTGTGGTAGGAAAGCAGGAGAGAGAGAGGGAGAACTCAGATGAGGTTCATAATCTTGATTACACTGACACCAACTTAACTTTCTACCCTGGAGGGAGTGGTCTTCCCAAAGCAACACAGGCTTGAGTGATGGAGTGAGCACCTCCATGAAACACAGAGATTTTATTCTCCCCCAACTCCTCTGCTTGCCAGCACAGGATTGCTGTGGGACAGCTGAAGAGATGTTTGGGCCACGTCAGCTCAGAAAATTCAACCCTTGCAGCTCTGGAGGGGCCATGAGAGCCACAGGACACTGCTCCAGCCTGCTCCCTCTCCCAAAACGGGCTCCCTCCGTGGCACGGACTGCCCACCACCAGCCTGGGCTATGCCAGCACCAGGTCACCTCAGGGGCTGGACACACAGGAGGGGCTCAGTCCTGAATGCACAACTGTCGTCACGTGGCATCCCGGAACTCCCGAGCAACCACCCACAGCCAGCCCTTCTCTGGGTGCGTGTGGAATACGAGCTGCAAAAAGTGCTGTTGAGAAACCTCACTATTAATTATGCTCTGCAGTCCTGTTTTAATTAGAAGACAAACTGTTGTGGGAATACAAGCCTAAATTCAGACCTCAGGCCTTTTCATTAATAATTTTCCCTGAACATGTCAAAATAGTGCAATCAGTTCATGCTTTTTCTGTTTTCTCTTTTGCCTTCCTTCCGGTTCAGGCACTGAGGATGGTTTGATGGTGAATCATTCTCACTGCCAGACCCGATTCTGGCATCCTCCCCTCTTCTCAGGGAGCACATTCCTTCTTCTAGTTATCAAGTGGTTTCCAAAAGCCCAAACACAACCCCTGAGAAACAACCCCTGTCTATCCCTGGAACTGAGATACTACCAGCTCTCGTCACTTAAGAAAATTCCGCATTTGTCCCGGGATGAGGGTGGGACACATCCACAGCAGCTGAGGAGAAGCCATCCCTCCTTGTGAGGCGACCAGCCAGGGGTACCTACCATGTCTGTGTCCGAGACAGGGCCGAAACTCGTCACGTAAATGTCTGTCTTGACTTCGGTTACGCTGTCTGGGACAAAAAAGAAAAAAAAAAGGGAAAAAAAAAGCAATTAGAGAGCTGATTTTCCTTGTGCAGGGAAGGGTTTGAGGTTTGTTATATGGTGTTTATTCCTGCTCTGCTGAACCCTCGGCACCGTGCTTTGTGCCCCAAACAACGGCTGATTTTATCACTCGTAATTGGGCACATTCATCTCCAGTGCAGCTCTGCTGCTTCCCACGCTTACACCGAGGACAAATCTGTCCCACACGGCCAGACAATGCATATTTACAGAATCTGTGTGGCTGCAGGATCCATATCCTGCTACAGATCCACATGTTTTCAACACAGAGGTAAGCCCTGATGCTTTGAAACTCCTTTTTAATCTGAAATCCCTTTGTGTCTCCCAGCCAGATAAACAGCCTAGCAATGTTCCAGCCGTTTTAGGAAACCCTGGGTTTGTTACAGCTCCAGGCTTATCTGTATGTAAAAAGAATCAATATTCTGATTGTCTTTTAATGCCATCGTGCTTGCTGTTCTCCTAAGTGCCTCGCTCTTACAAAGCTGCTGCTCGCCCACACCAGGTGCTGCCCCTGCATCCCGGGCTGAGATTCCCTCATGGATGCTGAGCAGCAGCTCACTGCCCCTGCAAAGCCACGGAGCCGCACTCCCTGCCCGAGTGCTAAAACCAGGGGCGATTTTAACCACATGCCTTCAGATAACCTGGAGTGCTGTGCAGAGCACGGCCACCAGCACGTGCTGAACAGCACACAGAGCTTCTCCTTCTCAGCTTCCTTGGATTTTGGTGTGTTTCCTAATTGACACCTCAGCTGCCACCCCACTTTGCAGGGAAATCAAGGCACAGTGATTTCCCAGATTTACAGTCCTAGGCTCTGCCCACTGGGTTGTGCTCAAAACATGATGGATGAGCTGCCTTGAGTTCAGCACTCAGTTCCCATAAATCCTCCCCACTTTAGGGATAGATCATGCTGTTGTATGGCATTAGCTGGCTCAGAGCTGCTCTCCTAATGCAAGAACCAATTTAAAGCTGCAAAGCAGAGTTCATGTTTTATGCACAGTACCCAATTTTGGCCACTGCAGCAGCCCTGCAAGTAGCCTGGATGGCCCATTGTTTAATTTAGTTATGGAAATCCTTCTGTCTCCTGAGAGTTATTTTGCAGTACTATGAAGCTTAGGTTTGTGCTTCAAAGTTTTACATCCTGAAATAAGATAATGCATTCTGGCAGGGTTTTCTCCTTAATGGCTAAAATATACGTATACATGTCTTTAGTTATTATGGCTGAGAAGCTTTTGATGCAGCCCGTGGCTGGTATTATTGTGCTATATAAGTAACCCTTGATCTCGTCTTGATGCGATAAAAAGAAGGTTAAAGAGAAATATGTACGCGGCACACTTTGTGAAACACCCAGAAGTCTCAACAAAATGAGCCCCTTCTGTAAGGCTGAAACACCCTGGGTATTCCCAGCCTCCCTCCAAACAAGTCCCCAGACGAGGCGCGCAGCAGAGAACATTTAGTGATGCGAGGCTCTTCCCACTACCCCGTGCAGCGAGAGAAAGCTCGTTATGTCTTGGAGAAAACACAGAACTCTCCCTCCCCTGCCCTCCTTGGCATTCAGTCTGCAGCCAGGGACAGCAGATCAGGAGCTGTGGCCACCCACGGCCAGGGAAGACAGTCCCTGGGAGGTGCAGGATGAGCTGTCCCCTGCACCAGAGGGACAAGGGTCCACAAAAGTGCTTTACAGTGTGCTCTGCTGGCTCCAAGCACAGAGGAAGGGATTCAGGAAGCCTGGAGAAGACAAAAAGGCAGAATTCACTTTGGCTCACCTTTTGAGCCTTTATGTCATCATCATGCTGTAACCTGGCTGTCACAAAGCTCCAGAGACCCCTTCCCGACCCTTCAATCTACTGGTAAATCCAATCACAGATAATGGCATTAGGAAACTTCAATAATCTATTAATAACTTATTAATATTAATAACAAATTACAGCCCAGGTCGGAAGAGAATCCCCCATTTCCAGACTGCAGATTTACTCCCTGGCCAGGCCATGGAGCACCCAGCAAAGGGACAAGCTGGGGCTTCATCGCTGGCTCGCTGATGTCCCTCAGCACAGAGAAAAATGAGCTTCCTGCACCTCTCATGGCAAAAGCCAGACTGAACCCTCCCTGTTAATATGTGCTCCTCAGGGCAGGATTTGGCTGGGATCTGGAGGGATTTCTGAAATTAAATCATTGCTACGCAAGCAGGGATTTCAGCAGAGCTGGGAAATCCAGAGATAAGTAAAACACCAGCAGAACAGAGCAAGCTCCAGCCTCGGAGATTCGCTTCCTTTGTGATCCCACAGCCCAAGAGCATCTGCACTGCTCCCAGCTCTGTGCCTGTGAGACCTCCTCCTGCAGAGGAATCAGGAGCTGCCCCGGCAGCCTCCCCTCTCCTCACCCTCACACCTATCCACCCTGAGCCTGAATGAGAGGAAACTGCATCTGCTTTTTCAGCAAGAGAAAGCTGAGAGAAAAGCATCTCCTGCCTCTGCTGAGAGACAGGGCAGGGAAATTCCTATCTCCTGCTCAATCCACAGATGTGCTCACACTGCACCTTGGCTGTCTTGCCCAGTTCTCCCCAAAGATTTAATAATTAAGGACTGTATAGGGGGGTAAGCACTTTCCCTAGAACTGCTGCAGAACACAAAATGGCATTTTTCATTTCCTAGCAGCATCCTTCCCTCTAATTCAATTTTTTTACAGGCACAAGTTCAGCCGTAAGGCTGCTGGGGTGGCAGGTGGATGCTGCCAGATCTGTTTATAACCAGGGAAACAAAAATACCAGGACTGGGTTCAGGTAGGAAGCTGGAGCAGAGCAAGGACCAGAGCCCAGCTATGGCTGCCCTAAGGAATGGCACAACCCTGCCCAGCAGAGCCCTCGGTGGGCTGCACAAGCCCCTTCCAGCCACCCTGCTGAGCTACCGCACCAGGAAAGCAAAAAAAGACCCTGGAGCCAACATGAAACTGGAAGAGCAAGAGATTTTCAGGTTCAGCATTTGAACATGGGCAGAATTTAGAAATCCCAGTGTCATGCCATGTCCCCAAGTCATTTGTTTGAGGCCAATTCCCTTGTCTGGGGGCTTTGCCCATTTATAGGCTCAGCTTATTCCCCAGCTTCAGCACAACCACGGTTCTAGAAACAATTTGGAGCAAGTGTGTGAGCAGAACAAGGTGCTGCAGGTCCCATGGGGTACAGAGCCTGCCCTCTGCCTGCCAGGCCACTCTGCCTTGCTCCCACCTGTAGAAATCCCCCACAGCTGGGCAGATCTGCAATGCAAATGGCAAACAAAACAACCCTTCCCACAGTGTTACCATGGCACTTCCTACACCTGCCTGCTTTTTAAGAGCTACCCCTCTCCTCCAGGAATCTGCTACCCCAGATCTGGCTGCTTGTGTACACCACAACACCCCCTCCCAGCTCTGAGGGGAGGGACAGATCCAGCCCCACACCAGCAGGGTCTGTCACTTCCCTGGCTGTGCAGAAGGTGTAAATCAGCAGCAGTTGTTGCTGAGGTGCTTCGGGCTTTCCATTTCCCCTGTGCCCCCATCGGAGTCCTGCCCATCCTCCTGGCCCTGGCTCAAGGCAGACACCCCCTGTTTCTCCTGCAATCCTCCCCCCCCTTTAAGTGCTCGTGACTCCCCGGGCCCGGGAGGAGATAGCTATTATTTACAAAATGACGGAGTGCTATTTTTACTTGCTTCTTGGAAGCACCGGGAGCAGCAGCAGAGCTGGAATACAAATTACGCCGCCTCGCTGCCTCTCCCCTCCCCGGCTGCAGAGCCGCCTCTACGAGCGATCCTGGGAGGGGGGCACGGGGGGCTGAGCAGGCTCGTGTTAAACCTCCCCCTGCACTCATCGAGAGCTGTTTATTCAAGAATCACACCGCGATACCCCGGCTCGGCCGGTCGCGTGTCAGCTGCGGAGGTTTGGAGCTGCGCTGAGCGCACGTTTGGCAGGCGGGGGTTCCCGGAGGCTGTGCCGCCAGCCAGCCGGAATGATGTGCCTACAGCCGGGCGCTGGGGGCTCCCGAGCGATGTGTGCTGCGAAAAAACAGGGGCGAAGCCGCTGCGGCTCCGTGCAGGGGATTCCTGGATGCTGCGCTGACGTCAGGGAGGCTGCACGGCCCCGGCGCGGATGAACGGGATGAGCCAGGGGATGGGGACCTCCTCCACGCAGCACCAGGGCTCTGCGGGGACCCCAGGGAGCTCGGAGGTGACAGACCCGTCTGTGCTGGTGTTTCTGTGCGGGGTGGTGTGGCTGAGAATAGAAGGGTTCAGGTTTTTCTGCACCCAGGGGTGCAAACCCTCAATCCGCTCTAGGTCAGCTCCTGGAGGGAGATGTTTCTGCTCTGGGCTCCGATATCCCATCTCCAACTGTGGGCACGACCAAAGAAGGGCAGTAACAAGCTGATAGTGCCTCTTAACTCTCCCCTAGACGACCTCATTTACCCTCAGCTCAAGAGTTTCTGAGGTCCCCTTATTCAGTGTCCCCTCAAACACACAGAATCCTTTGGGAAGGATTCCCACCAGCCTGTGCTGAGAGCAGTGTCACCATGAAGAGAGGGGATGCAGCGTTGCTCTCTCCCACATCACACAACCCAAAATGACCACACTGGACACCAGGGTGGTGCTTTCCAGCTAACTGAGCATCCCTGGGAAGGAAAACACAAGAAGTCAGCTTGTACTACTGACTTCCACCTCATACCTTCCCCCAGCTCCTTGCCATAGTAATTAACAAGGAGCAGAAGGTAATTTCTGCAGCTGCACACAGAAGCTCTTTTTGTGTTTCGTTCTTCGCTTTCTCAGCCTCCCACTGGGGGGATTTAATTTTCCTTCCACTTTTAGCCTCTGGAACAAAAGAGGTTTCCATGACTGTTGCTACAAGCTCCACGAGCCCACTGGAGCTGAGCTGCATCACAGCCCCGGGCAGCCCTTGCCTTCAGAGGTGTCCCTCTACAGCCCCAGCCAGAAACTCCACCCTTGGGTCCCTCCTCTCCCTCTTCAAGACAACTTCAGTCCGAGGGCTGCCTTTCCCAGTCCCTACCTGTGGTTTTTCAGGTGGCCTTTAACCTGTGGTGCTACTTTGTTTTGGAAAGTAGGAGCTGAATGGTGTCTCCCTGCAGGGAGAGAGGCACTGAAGGGAGAGGCATCTCTGGGTGGTGTGGCACGTGGCACCCTCGCTGTGACGTGGCACTTGGGACTGCCAGGCCAGTGCTGGGAGAGGACAGGGAGGCACAAGCAGAGGGGTAGGTGCCCAGGAGGAGAGGGTAATCTCTCTCCACAACCTAAAGCTGCAGATACGGTGACATCTACATCACCAAGCACACACCAGAAAGCCCTGATGTGGCCTTCACTGCTGCTCTCCTGCTGTGGGGGCAGTAAGACTCCCCCACATACGTTAGAATTGCTTTTCTAGCATTTTTTTTTTTTTTCTGAGAGAGCTCAGAAATAGCAGCAGAGAAGGAAGCATTTCAGTGAACATCACTGCAGTGCTGTTGATGCCTCCTGGGCTTGTCCAGCCCAGCCAGGGGATAAAGCTGACTCCAAGGACATTGACAGAGCTCCTGCCACACAAAAGGCCACAAAGCAGCGTGAGCTATTGCTAATGTCATGACCACAAACATCCCTACTGTGCCTGGAGTGCTTCCACACCAGGTATCCTGGGAGCAGAGGCTGTGCTGGGGTCAGGAGGGAAAGGTTGGGGAACAGAGGTGGCAAAAACCCACAAGAAGCATCCACAGGCATTCCCTCCAGCCTCTGGGAAAGAGAGAGCAGAGCTGGAGCGCAGAGATGCAGGCAGGTCTCAGCACGAGCCTTTCTCTCTCCTCAGCTGGGTATGACTGGGGGATCTCAGACAACACAGACAGAGGTCATGATCAACCTCTTCAAACTCCCAGTCCCAAAGTAAAAATACATCTTTTCAGACATTGCTTGGCTGTTGCAGCACCCCAGCAACCTTGAATATGAAATTACTTGCTCAGAAGCGAAAGCCAAGTCTCCTATCACAGACATTCACCCCTGTCTGGCAGCTCAGCCCGGGCACCTTTCCCAAAAGTGGACAGCAGTGTGTACACGTTCTTCTTCTGAGAAGCAGCAGCAAGAACATACAGGGGATGTCTCGGTCCTGTCAGGGCCAGAAGTGTCACGAGGGGGGCTGGCAGCTGGCCCAGCCCTTCAGAGGCCAGACAGAGCTAACAGCAGCATCAGCTCTAATTCTCTGAACTACCTGAAACACCCACGCTTCCAGGAAAATTTGGGCAGAAGCATCACGACACAGCCGAGACCCTGCTGGCCCCACAGGTAGCTCAGCCCACCCAGACCTCACCACCTCTGATGGCACCTGCCTCTCTCTAGGGAGCACAGAGATGAGGATGAGCAGGCTCCATGGATGAAGGCTGGTGACCTGGGACAATGTGGTTAAAGATGACAGGATGCTCATCTGCTGCAAAGTGGGGTCAGCCCAGGACAGAGCACTGGGAAATCTGTGCTCTGCAGAATAAACCACATAGTAAGGAAAGAAACAATATAAATGTCTGAAACAAATGTCTTATCTCAGCAAAAGCAGGGGTGAGTAAGAGCCTGCAGGGGATTGCCAACAAGACCTTTGGGTTGGATCCTTATCTAGCTCTGCCATGTCACGAACGATTTGTCTCACATAGTTTTGCCTGGCTATTTGCTTGATTCCAGAATAACTGGGTCTGTGTAACAGCTCTGACACCCTCAGTTATGCTCCCAGTGACTTCTGCAGGGTTATGATCAAAAAGGCATCACATTTAGACGGGGAACAAGGCTATCTGCTGCTCGCCAGGAAAGCATCAAGCCTGTTTCCCCAATCCTGGGGTGCCGAGGCTTTTTTTCACCCACTGCTGCTGCTCCAATCCCCTGGCACTGCCAGCATTTGCTGTACAGCCAGTTCCCAAGTTGCTGCTCTGTGAGCCATGGTGATTAATTACTACCTTCTCTCTGGTGTGATGGCACATCGGTGTCTACAACTGCATGTCCTCCGGCCAGACTAGAGAGAAATCACCCGATCTGTAAACACAGCTACGCGTGTGGTGTCGCTTCCAGCTGTGCTTCTCTCCTTTCTCCCCTCAACCTGGATATTTCAGGGAGAACGAGGAGTTCAAAAGAATTCCAGGGGCTGTCTCAAGAGACAGCCAACAACGAAGCTACTCACACATGATGAGAGAGATCAGCATGGTCTGCAATTACATGTGCTTAATTCTTCAGCGCAGATGAAGTGAGATGATGCCTGTCAAACCCTCAGAAAGACAGCCTGCCCCGGCTCCTTTTCTTAGCAGGGCCACGGAGAGCTGAGGCAGGGAATAGATTTATTCCCTGTCTCACACCACATGCTGCAGATGCAGAGTTCTCACATGGCTGCAACCAATGTCCTCTGCAGGAACGAGCTGCAGGGCCATGAAGTGACCCAGTTACCACTTCAGTGTGGCTTGTCTGGAATTTATGGCACATTGTCAGGCATAGATGGATGAGGAATTCCTGGGCACAAACTCCTTGGGTTGCGTAAGGAAGATCACCTCGGTTTTTGGAAGAGAAATCCCTCAGGAGTCTGCAAATGTGCGGTACATGTGCTCGTGGCTCTGACCCAGGTCTGAGCGCTCTCTACACCTACACAACTCCATAACCAACCGAGTTTGGATCAAGGCACAACTATTGCTTAAAGCGGGACTCAGACACACCTTGTTCCTCAGCACGGTGCTGAGAGGCATCGGGGGCATCTGCTGGTCGCTTTTGGGTGAGTAACTGCACTCCCTCCCCAGCACTGCTGTGGGAGTAACAGCACAGGGTAGCTCAGATTTCTGGTCTGACCTTGCTGCGCTGCCCCTTTGTCTCAACACACACTGGATAAGGGGACTCCAGGCTCACCTGGCATGCTGGGTAAGCCCAGGTGTTGCTGCGGAGGGTGCGATAGGGATTTCACACCCTCCCATGCTGGTGAAAGGCATTTTCTCACCCTTGTCAAGAGTGTGGGGTGCAGGTTACAGCTCTATCCAGCAGAGCAGCCTAGCAGAGATGCTGCTTCAGCAGCAGTAGAGCCAACAAACCCTGCTTCCCGCAGATCAGCTTTTCCTCCCTCTTCTTTTGATGCCTAACACCAGTTGATCCCATCTAGTTACCTCTCTCTGCTCTGGGTCTTTTTCCACTCAGCTTCATAATTCCACAAATCTTGCAGGGACTCCAAATCTCGGAGTTATCTACCTTTTCTGTCAGGCTTTGTTCAGATCAGCCAGCAGGCTCTAGATCTTACAGAAGACAAAAGGCAGGAAGATGGGTGTGATAAGCCTTACACCATGAGAAGCCCTGGCTCAAAACCTATCACAAGGCTGCACAGAATGTAGTTTAATTTTGCTTCCCCCCCATTTATCCACGTGCACATATTCTTATCACCACATTAAGACACACATCCAAGGGTCAGACTCAGGATGTGGTGCAAGTTATTGATAAACATCCAGTCCAGCAGCAATAGAAGGAAGAGTCAGAAGCAGCGAGTGCTGGAGGGTGTGCAGCCATGGAGGCTTTACACACACCCCTCATTCTCACACACACAGACTACAAACAGAGCCTACAAATTAGCTGTGCTATTTTTGCCACAGACAGAACTAAGACAGAATGAACAAAGCTACTGTCGTTACTATTTTAAGGACTTAGGACACCCTCAGATGCCAGGAAGACAGAGGAGGAATATGTATGTACGAGCATGCTTTTAGAGGTTCTGCAGTGCTCCGAGACCCCGTGGTAATGGAAGGGAGATGCTACATAAACATGTTTGTTATATATTATAAATACAATGAGAAAATGTGTGAATATAAATTAGCATGCATAATTTAACACAGTATTAAAGCCTGTCCTTGATGGCTAAGCCATGGCGCTCGGGAAAGGGAATCCCTGCTGGTCCCTGCGGACAGGGGAAGAGCAGTCAGGCAACGCTGCGTTGCCAGCTGCTACATCCAGCTGTGCCCTAAAGAAACCAAAGCCAGGAGAATTTTGCTGCAGGAGCAGTAACATGAGGGAAAAAATGCCAGTCTGCTACCTCAGCATTAGGCAAGCCACTCCATGCTACCTGCAAACCCCCTGTGTTCTGGTTTGGGCCTGCCTTAATTTAATGTTAATTTTCTCCTTTAGGGATCAATGACAGCGTTCTTGCTGACCATATCAAAGGATCTTGGTGAACAGCACCCTCAGGGAAAGATGGCAGCAGGTTTAGTGCCTCAGTGCTGTGGCTGAGGTTGCAAACACGGGAGAGATGAGGCACCAGAACGAAGCAGCCGAGGGGCTCCTGCCTTTGCTGTGTCCCTTCACACATGTACAACTCAGCTGGGAAAACCCCTTATGAGACCAGGCTTATCCATAACCTGCATGGACACCGCGTGCCTCTGAAGCTTCTTCCCTCAGGCAGACTGTCCCTGGCAGCTTTTTGCTAACTCCCTTTCCTAAAAACACTGAGCCTTTTGTTAACTCATTCTCAGCAAGACTTTAAATCACCGCCTCCCAACAGGCCACAGTTGCTTTAAGAGGAGCTGCAAAACCTTCAGATCGGTGCCAGTAACATCCTTAGTGTTCGTAAAGCAATTACTGAGCTCTGCAATTCATCAGGCAGATCCCCAGGAAAAAGATAAGCACAAAGGTGCAATACAAAGCTGCTGTTGCCAAGCTGATAATCATTGATAGACAACAGAGAAAACAGCTGCAAAGACTGGAAAGCCAGGGAGAAAATGCAAGAAAAATCAGAGAATCATTAAAGCTGGAAAAGACCTCTAAGATCAAGTCCAGCCATCAACCCAGCACCACTACCACGTCCACCACTAAGCCATGTCCTCAAGTGCCATATCCACGTGGTTTTTGAACACTTCTAGGAATGGTGGCTCCACCACTTTCACTGGGCAGCCTGTTCCAGGGCTTGACAACCATTTAAGTGAAGAAATTTTCCCTGATATCCAACCTGAACCTCCCCTGACTCAACTTGAGGCTCAACTCAACTCCTCTCATCCTGTCACTGGCTGCCTGGGAGGAGAGACCGACCCTCACCTGGCTGCACCCTCCTGTCAGGGAGTTGTAGAGTGTGATAAGGTCTCCCCTGAGCCTCCTTTTCTCCAGGCTGAGTTCCCTCAGCCACTCCTGGTGCTCCAGATCCTTCCCCAGCTCCATTCCCTTCCCTGGACATGCTCCAGCCCCTCAATGTCTTTCTTGTCATGAGGGGCCCAAAATTGAACACGGTCTCGCTCAAACCAAATGACACACACACTGCATTAAATGTATGTCGTTGCAGAGAGAGAAAGAATAAAAGAGATGTCTTAGTGAAGTGCATGAGGTCTGCAGGCTGAGCCCTGAGCTCCAGCCCCACCACTGCTGCTCTCTGCACCGTGGTGCTGCCTTTTCCTGGTCTTAAAATTGAGAGCCAGACAGGTTAAAGGGAAAGGGGTTTTTACCTCGGTGTTTATTTAGGATCCTTGGTGCCCCACACCGTCCGAGTGCAGTGCGCCGAAGTGCACACGGGAATGCCCCCACCCCATAAATCGTGTGTACAACTCACAGGCCTTGCAAATGAGCACATCTATCAAAGACTCCCCAGTGAGAGACTCGAATGAATCCCCCCATTCTGAGGAATCTCCCCCCTGGCTGGGCCTGTCTCAGTTTCCAGGATGTGTTCTAGAGAGGACCTTGGTGTCTGGGGCTCTCTGACCCTTAGAAGCGGCTCCCAGGATGTTTGGTCTCCTGGCTGAATGGGACACAGGGTATCAGACTGAGGGAGTTACAAGTGTGTGGGCTAAAAGCACTGAGGATATATAAAAGCTGTATAAAAGGCTGTATAAAGGGGTATGACAGGGGTATATAAAAAAGGCAAAAAAATCATCATGGCATCAGTGGCACTGAGCACACAGTGAAGGCAGCTCTGCTGTGCCTCAGTCTCCCCATCTGCCTTCTAGCCCCAGTGCTGCCTTCCCGTGCCTCTGGCTGTATCTCATTCCAGGTTGCTCTGCAGGCTGAGGATTGCCAGAACACGTGATGGGCCGTAGTGGGCAAAAAACAGAAATAGAAAAATAGAAAGTGACTCCTGGGGGTTGCTGTGCAGCTCAGAGGAAGGGCCCATTTAATTTTCAAGCCTGTCCCCCGAGGCCAGCGCCAGGTACTGAGACAAGATACAAGAGTACCCTAGCAGGGAGCAACACTGTAATTTGCACTCTGGTTCCCTTATCCATTAGCTCCTGGCTGGCATTTCCTTCAGTGGAGAACTCAATCAGCTCCTCAGACAGCGTCCCTCCAGTGATGCTTCTGGCATCCTTCACCTCCTCCACTCCCGGGGCACTGCAGACAAACGTTTTCCCTTCTTTACGCACCCCAGCATGGTCTGAGCTGTGCCAGAGCCCAGCTGTGCAGCGAGCTGTCTGTCCCCTGCCATGCACGGGTCACTGGGCTGCGTGGCCAGTGCTCATTTACTTCAGCAATGCCGATACAGTGTGCAAATAAACTTATTTAATTCACACTGCCCTGCACTGGTCAATTTAGCATTTCCCCTGGGCTCGCCCTGTGCCACCTCTGCACACGGGGCTGCCACATACCGAGAAAGGCACTGGGAAAGGAAGGAGAAGGAAATGCACTGGAAAAGAAAGAAAGAAATGCACTGATCGCCAGGTGCGAATAACTCCTCCTGGGTTTGCTGCACGGAAAAACAGTCTCCAAAGCACAAGATAAACCCCCAAACATGCACTGTGCTCCTCCAGGCCATCCTCTCTCACCTGCCTTCCCCCCCTGCTTCCCAGGAAAAATCCCTGGCTGCCAAATGGGGCCAGAAAACCCTGGCAGCAGTGGAGTCATGCCCACGTGGC
Organism: Mohoua ochrocephala; assembly: GCA_013398855.1. NCBI lineage: Eukaryota > Metazoa > Chordata > Aves > Passeriformes > Acanthizidae > Mohoua > Mohoua ochrocephala. The sequence goes on along the minus strand of VZTA01021243.1, from coordinate 44,180 downwards.
AAGATGGGCTTAGTTGTGAAATTCAGGCTGCTGTTTTATCCCTAGGTGAGCAAAACAATTTCAAAGAAAATTCCATTTTGGCTCTAACTCTCCCCCTCCCCAGCACTGTTCAGGCAGCAGCATTGCCTGTCCCAAGGACAGCAAGGCTTTTTTTATCACAGTTACTCACAAAAATTCAGCAGCTGATATAGAATTGTCAGTCCTGCCCACTACATGAATTATGATATGCTGCATGGTACTCTGATACTCCCATCAGAGACAGGCAGAGGGCAGATGCCTCCAGATGTATGTAATTTTTAATTTCCTTTGCTGGGGAAAATGTTTTCTTGTTTTAGTGATGTATGTTCAAAGCGTTCCAGTTCCCATGGCAACTCCCTGCTTCCACCGGAGATGTCATTTTTCATGCCATCCCTTCAGAATTCGACATCTCCTAGCAGAAGTTTTGAAGAAATGTCTCTCTTAAATATATATTTATTAGAGACAGTGCCCGAGAGTGTGTTTTATTGACACGTTTCTTAGGTGACTCAGCCTACAGAGGAGAGAGCTGTCTCCAGAAATATGCTGCCTGCCAATCTGCCTTTCCTCAGCTTCTGTTTTCAACCACAACTCTCTCTCTCTTTTCCTGCCATACAGTTATTTGCCAGCACTTGCTCCCTTTTT
>VZTA01021243.1:17938-43438 GCA_013398855.1 Mohoua ochrocephala | reverse complement strand
TTTTTTTTTTTAATTCCTTTCTGTTCCCATCACTCTTGTCCATGCCCAGCTCCCCAGCAGAGCATGAGGGGAGTGCCCAACCAGCTCAGCACGTGCTGACAGTGCCTGTGCCCAATCTCTGCTGGCACATTTGCATGTAGAGAAAACCCCAAAGTACTGCAGAATAGAGCCTGCACGAGCCTCTCCACACTGGAGGTGCAGCAGCAGGAGCTCCCTGCCCCTGGATGCTCTCCCTGTGCCACCTGGCTATAGCTCCTTGGGTGCCAAGTGCCCCTTGGGAAGGGGTGAGGGCATCAAAACGCTCATCCTGCTCCCCGATGCAGGAGCCTGGGCATGGGGCTCCCACCCTGGCTGGGAGAAGGATTCGTGCCCCAGGTATTGTTTATCTGGTGCCACTTGGGCAGCAGTTTCTGTGCTTCAGGGTGTTGTGGTACCTCTCTGTGCCCCACAGGAGTGGAGCTGAGGGATGCTGAGATGGAGTCATGTTCCTGCCTAACTCCAGCCTTCCCTGCCCCACCAAGGCATGCTGCCTGCCCCTAACCATCACCCTCGAAACCCTACACCCCGGCTCTACAAACCCCTGCAGAGAACGGGAGATGTAACATCCCTCCCACAGCAGCTTTCAGAGATTTTTCACAAGACCCCAGCAGAGAGTTTCCATTCCAGGCTGCAAGGAGCCCCCAGCTCTGCTGCCCTCCGGGATAGGAGAGCCTCCAGGCCCTGCAGGGCTGTTCAGGTTCCCCCGGGTACCTTCACTTGCCCCACGATCAGCATCTCCCGGCAGCTCCTCGGAAAGAGGCGGCACCAGCCCCGCAAGGATCCCGGCGGGAAACCGTGCTGGAGATCCTTAATAGAGCTGTAACATTACAGCTCCAAATTGCCTTCCTCCAGGAGACAAATCCGAGCGAGGAAATTGGTAGGAGCCGAGCAGATCTGGAGGCTGATGGAGCTAATCCCAGGCATGTTTAAATGCAAAGGCCCAGGGAGCCTCACTCAAACCCGACACGAGTGCCGGAGCTCGCTGCTGGGTTTAATTCTCAGGTGCAGCCTGCTCCGAGGGGTGGGAAAAGCAGGGAAAATCAGAACACTGGGAGCAAACACCACACGCCGGCTTCAAGGTCAGGACCTCGGCAAAACCTCAGCCAAACAGCAGCTCCTGTTCACCCCGTTTTAGAAACCACAGGGATAAACATTGCTGGCGTCCCTCGGAGGAGTTTAGAAACGTTTTCTTAGCCCAGCCTCGAGCAGGGACGCACAGGCTCAGGGGACACTTCTTGCTGACTCCAGACTTCACATTAATTGTCCCGTCCCACCAGCCATTAATCAAACGTCTTCCACTTGCATTTTTATTGAAAATCAATTTAATAAAGTAGGTGGGAGTCCACACGCTTCCATAACATCAGATAAATATTCATGGGCGCTTACACTGCTTTAGCTAAATGAGTTTTTTAAATTTAACTGGTGCAATTTTCTTGTTCCTTAATATATGGCTTGACTTGCCCTTGTTCAGGAACAGAGATGAGGTGGGACTGGCTCACCCACAGGCACACCAAGGAAAACTCCTTTGCTCTGGAGCCAGCACCTTTGGGCCAGGATTATGTCACCAGTAATTGGAAATACCAGCGCTGGGGTCAGCGTCACCGGGAGCAAATCCCTAGAGTCGAGGAGGAATTCCAAAGGGCCACTTGGAGTTGAAAACTCATTTTCCACCACTGAGAGCGTGGCCCCCATTTTTACCTCGGCAGGTGTGCCCTTTGATTTCTACTTTTCCCTCCCTGTTTCAGCAGCCATTGTGCTCCAGTAGCCAAAGCTAATGAAAATCCTCGGAAAATGCACCCCCCGATGGTTACTGAAGGAGGTTAAAAGGCTTCCAGCTACCAAAACACACCGCGCACCAGGGAAAGAACAGAAACACACCCACTCAGAATTTGACAGCCCTTGGAGAAGGGATGAGCACCACGATCAGCATCACTGAGACAATCTCCACCTGCAGCCCTGGGGAGGGCAGGTTAACCCCAACCAAGGCTCCTTGCTGCAGCCCTCCTTCCCAAAGGCAGTTGTCAGATCCAGATGGAAGAAAGGAAAAGCCTGACACATTGATCACATTTAGGAGACAGGCGGGACTCGGACAGTCCCTATCAGTGAGAGATTTTACAGTGTCTAACAGCTCTTTGTTAACTGGAGCAGTGAGGAGCTGCAGCTCCCAAAGAGCAGCAATGCAGGGCAACTCAGCCACTGCCGGGATTGTTGGCACGTTATCCCGGTGATACCCTTCTCCTGAAAGGCAGTGCCTTAGAATTCCAGCACACCATCACTTTGCCTTTGTTATTAACGCAAACTGACTTGTTTTCATCGTTACGGCCCCGACCTAATTCCCTGTGCACACGCTCCCCACAGCAGCTCAGAGCCTCGGACAGGATCTGCTTTCCCTGTGCTTTGGTGACATGAAGGTTGTGACTGGCCCTGCAGACTGGCACAGAGAGCCCGAGCCCAGGGACAGGGCACAGAGCCCTCCCTGCCCCGTGCACTTCCACTCCCGACAGTCACATTTCCCGTGCTCCAGCTCCGGGGCGTGGATGGTGTGAAGACAAATGGGATCCATGAAGTGCCACCATCATCGTTTTCCCTTTATCCCCAGCAGCTACAGAGGCAGCAGAGGTGGGCAATCCTCACTTTCTGATCCTCAGTTTCTCACTTTCTGCAGAGCCTCGTCGCTCAGTTCCTCCCAAAACACAGCAGGGACAGCTCTCCTGCAAGCCTCCCAGAGCACTGATTCCCCTGATTTCCCTGCTATTAAGACAGCAGCCCTGCTCGGGAGAGATCACCCTGGCTGGAGACAAACTGCCTGTCAGCAAACAGCACTAAATACAGGGTATCACACTCGACAGATGATGGCATGCTTTTCGTGTTTTCTCTCTCGGATGCAGGTCACACCACTAATGTCATCTCCAAACACCGAAATCCTACATGTGAAAAGGTAAAGCTTAATTGCCTTGAACAGCAACTCTTGTATTGACTCCAACATAAGGCCCATAAATATTAATACAGCTATATTTAGCCCCTTTCAATTATACATACAAAATTGAACATCTTTCTGGGAACAAATCAGTCCGGATAGGGCTTGGATTTTTTTCCTTTTCCCTTTTTAATGTATTCTGCATCAAAATAATAATAATTCCAATAGAGCCAAAGCTTCAAAAAACCCAAAACAACAAAGCCAGTGGATGGAGACAAAGTCTTAAAGGTATTTTCACCCGGCTCAACCAACTCGCTGGGCAGGCGTTTAGAGGCACTTGCACACTCCTAACCTCAGCCCTGCCCCACCTGGTTCCCATTTATTTGTTAGACTCAGTGTCTTTGCTGGAGGGCAGCAAATGGGCCCCACTGAAGATGTGTCCCCAGAGGGACACACAGGGGAGCTGCTGGGAGAGGGAGGCTCGAGGGAGGTCCCATCCAAGCATGGCCATGCCCACACAAAGCCTTCTGCAGTTAAAGACCTTCTCCTTTGTATAAAAATCACATCCACTTTACTGATTTGCAAATTAATTATACATCGCTTCCCTTGCCAAAGTGGACTTAATGGTATTAACATTACATGACAAAGAGAAGCTATCAGAAAGCTTCTCTCATAATGATGGCTAGATTGATCAGGGGAGAAGAAAGGAGATTTCATGCTTTTGTTCTTTAACCCTTCCTCATGAAAGCACACAAGGCCCTTTTCTAGGAAAAGGCTTTTTCAAATTCTCAGGCGAGACCAGGTGCATCTCTCCAAAGGGAAGAGCTCTAATCTTTCATGCACAAAAGCCTGGAATTCAATTCCCACATGTGCACAGACCCTTCATCACAGAAAACACAACTTGGGGGGGAAAAAAAACCCAACAGAATTTGCACCTTCATTTCTTGCAGGACAGTGGCCACAGCTAGCTAAAGTGATAGCCACACGATGAGATAAGTACTCAGGTGAGTAAGTAGGAATGCAGACAGCAAAAAAACCCTGATCTGTCCTGTATGGACACAAAACGTCCTCAACGAGAGCTCCAAAGGATGCAGTAAGCCCTGTGCAGAGCCTCTGGCACCGTACCCAGCCAACGGCTGTGCTTTGGGGGGGTTTCTTAGGGTCCTCAGACCCTTTCCTCAACAAAGTTACTTGTATCAGAACTGATCCTTCCAAACCAGAGCTGGCTGAAATGGCTTTTACGATGTTGAAACAGCTTCTGGACTTCTCAGACACAATTTATTTCTCTCCAGTCACGAGTCGTTTCATCCATTGACTCAGCCTGAACTTTGTCATCAATAGGATTTTCTAGCAGGTTGGGGGGGGTGGGGAGGGAATCATATGCTTCTCTTCCATGCCTGTTGTTCTCAACACTTTGGTTTGAATTGTATCCCTCCAGAAGGTAAAGAGAACAGGGTGTCCTTTTCTCACAATGCAAATTGCAGATGAAAATCCCTCTCTAGGCTATACTCTGGGCCTATAATTGTCAGTGCTCCCCAAGCACTCTTTTTTTTTCATAAACATTAGCTGCACATCCTTCAGAGGCACGTTTTTAAAGGTAAGTTACAGGTTAGTAGACAAAGAAATATTACAGGAAATTCCTGCCCCACCAGGTGAGAGTTTTGCCACTTACTGCAACAGGGTATTTCCTTCTGACTTTAATAGTATTTGCTTAAGGGACCCTGCACAGTTTCGCCTCACAGCACTCCCCAAAGCCCCACGCATCTTTCACCCTCACAAACGCCCCGGTATTTTTATTTAATCAAACAATAACCTTTAAATAAATGGAACAGCTTCAAGAAGCTAACAGGTCCGAATCAGCAGCATTAATCCCCCCTCCACAGGGAGCTCACACAGATGGGATTTGATGGCTTCTTCCAGATGGATCAGGGCTGAAATTCACCACCAACACGATCAATGACTTCGCCTCATCAGACATAAACAGTGCCTCTGTATTACTACATGAACTGCTGCAAACACTTTATCCTCTACCTCAACAAATAAAATAGCTGCTGTTTCCTCAGTATTTGACCAGTTGTTTCACCACCATCTTCCCAGAACAAACCAATTAAAGTTGTTTTTAAACTCTGTAATATCCAATAAAAAAATCTTATTTCTCAATCCATATCAAAGCCACATTATAAATCCTTTACATGAGACTGAACGAATGGAAATTCTAATAAAGGAGAAGCTGCCGTAGTCCAACAGATCAATAAAGACATCCTCACAAGCAGTTTATAGCCATCTATAACATCATCTACTAATGTTCTTAAACCCATCTAACACATGTTCAACATGCTGAAACATCAGCTATCGCCTTCTAGAGTCATTATAAACAAACACCATCATCCCGTCTCTGACACATCCACAGCTCCCCCTCGGGCAGGGATCAGCTGCCCAACGTTCACACTGCTTCACTGCAGGTGTCTGATCCAGCACTGGAGTTCTGAGATGTTACTCCAGTACATATTACTGGGGCAAAAATCCCCTCCAGATGGCTTTCCTTTCCTTTCCTAGAAAAATTTCTCGCCCTTTGGGGAAAATCTTCTTGCGTGGGTGCACGGCAGGGTCAGCAGCTCCTCGCTGGAAACACACACAGCAAGGGAATGCACCAGCTAAAAAAAGGCATCCACAGGAGCAGGAGAAACACCTTCCCCTCCTCACAAATCACAACTCCACAGCCTGAGGGCTTGGTTGGGCCGTGCTGGAGAGCCCAGGAGCATGCACAGCATGGACAGCTGGTGATGTACTTTGGCCACATGACTGCCCCGTCAGAGGGTGGCTGGCAGGGACCCGGTGTGATGACCCACTCACAGCTCTGTACTGGCACTGGCGGCTGCCAGATGCCCCCAAAGCACCCGGTGCTGACCCAAAGCCAGGTGCTGTTTCACACCGAAAGCAATCAATCTCTTTTCACAACGGGTTCCTGACCCCTCCCGAGCGTTTGTGATATCCCTGAAGCTTTGATACAGGCTTGTTGCCCTCAGCACATTCATAACTTATTTAAGAGAAGACTTCCACCCTTAGGCACAGCTGTCAGGGCCGTGTTCCTTGCCTGCCTTCTGATGTGTGCAAGCCTTTTCACACAGAGCCTGCTCTCACCGTGCACCGGGGGTTTAAAAAGCAACACCACTGGGAATTCTGCACCAGAGAGGAGAGCGCCAGGGCTCTGCAAATCCACGGCAAAGCTGCCTTTGGAGAGCTGCCCCCGAGGGGAAGACAACCTCTCTTTAATTTGTTCACAGATCTTGACTTCAGAAGTTTGACGAGAAAGAGCAGGGTCCCCGTTGCCCAGAAAGGTAAACAGAAGGAAATGCTGTTCAGGCAATGCCTCAGCTTCAAATTAAAACTCATCAAGGAAGCTCAGACAAAGACAAAAATCTGAGATAAGACCTGGATTTTGGTGGTTTTTTTTTTTTTTTCCTAAGAAAGGATCAAATTCCTCCCTGGAGTAATCAATACAAAGCATGAAGTCAGATCAGAGAGAAGAGATGAGAAGTTGGGAGAAGTGGAACATTAAGACAGAAAAACAGACTAAACACAGACCTGAAAGCCTAGAAATTGTAATAAACCACAGAGGACCACTCTGTTTGTCATCTCGTGTTTCTCTCACACAAACAGTAGATCTAGATAATGTTTATGAGGCAGCTTCATCACACACAGGTGAAAAACCTATCCACGAGTGGAAAGGACAATTTCAACGTTTCATCCGGATTTTAGGAAATAAAGGTTCCGTAAACTTCAATGTGGACAATTTTAACAATTTCTACCCCTGTTACAGGTTACTTTCACTGCAGAAACAGATTTCTTCTTGGATCTTGCCAGGCAGATAAGGTCTCGCTGTTTCATCTTGGAGAGCACTGTACTTTCAAGAGAAGGCAGTTCTGTAATTTAATTATTCTGACTATTTCAGTCCCTCTGCCTTAATGCTCCCACAGTAACAGACCAGCCCTTACCTGCAGGAGGTCAGGCCAAAATGACGAATGCACTGAGGTGTAACACACCAAGCATCTCCTGGGAACGTCTCAACCTAAAGGGAGCTGCTCTGAACCCAAATCCAAAACGTCTTGGCCATCAGCACTTGAATTAGTGAAATACAGGTGGCCAGACAGGGATACAGATGTTCCTCAGGAGCCATCCTGCCAAACTACACCGTCATTGAAAGAGCAGGAAGAAACACTGCACTGCGGAAAGAAGAAACGAGAGAAACCCCAACCGAGGCGCACTTCACCAACAAAATAATAACGGAAATGCAACAGCAGGATAAATATTAACAGGTGGCTATAGATCAAAACCATTGGCAAGACAGAGCTGACACGGTAAGATAGATAAAAGGCACCACAGGCCCAGGTGGGCAGCCCTGATCCGAGTCCTGTTGTGAGAAGCAGACCCTGACTGCACCAAGTCCTGCTTGAGCCCAACATGGGCTGGGAAGTGCTGTCACCAAGCCACAAAGAACACCACAGTGGACAAGAGGAAGAGGAGCCTGGGTTGCTCTCACTCTCTAGGTATACCCAGTTGGGAGGGTACAAACTGGGGCTCCCCTCTGCCTGGATGGGACCCCTTGCTGCCAACCCCAGGGACAAGGAACGGGTGCCACGCCCTGTGCCCAAGGAAGAAGGAACCCAAGGGGTGAAGTGCCTTGCTCTGCCTGGGGAATTGTATTGCTTTAATCCAGATGTCTGTGTTTGCTGGTCCTGCTGAACCCCATGGACACTTCAGGAGGCTCCTCAGTGTCCAGAAGCCCCTGGTGCAGAGCTGGCAGGATGCTCAGCAGTCACCACCCCCTCAGCAGGGCTGAGCTGTTCAGGGACTCCAGAGATGCTGTAGAAGCTTCAAGGAAATACCACGAGTTACTTTGTCAGTTATGCTGCATCCAGGAGGGATAACACTGATCGATCCCAGCCTAGCCGCTTAACATGGTACAAATTGCTTTTTAATTGCAATTGGAGAAACTGGCTTATCTGGGATGTTTACAACTCATCTTTTAGAAAACTGAACAGCCTACTCTCTTCTCATCTTCCTTGGGGCAAAATCTTTCCCTCCTGGCACGCCCTGGAAAAGGACAGCAGTTTTCTGGAATGCTTCCCAAGCACTCAATACAGAGACTTTGTCCAGCACTGCTCCAGATGCCCTCTGGGTTCCTCACCCTTACCCCAAAATGTACCTCAGGCACACCCCTGGCCCCGTGCAGCAGGCAGTCTCTGGCTGAGCTGGAAGAAACCCCTGCCCTGCTTTGCCAACAGCTGTGGAAAGGTCCCACACGCCTCCTCCTTGAGCAGTAGGGTGCTCCCTGATAGCCCTGCGTTGCCAAAGCATATTAAAAGCATTCTCGAGGCTGTAAAGCCTGGAAATGTCTCCTCCTGCCCCTGCCCAGGCATTCCCAGGATGGCTCTGCTTCATTTGCAGCACAATTGACCCAATTGTCATCAGCTAGGAAATCAGGCAGAGGGGGTATGGCTGTCCAGGGAGCACCACTGAACCTCAAACCCCCAACCACTGCATTCTCCCTCATGGTCACAGTGCTGGACATCACACTGGCCCTGTAAGGACTGCAGGGACACACAGGGTAGTTTTGTGTGTCCATCATTTTTGGAGCATCACTCGTGGTCCCATCATTTGCATCCCACTCCTTGAGCATCTCTTCTTTTTGGGCACAGGACACCTCTTCTTTGGTCAGACAGTTCAACCTCCTTCTCCTGGCCACATCTCCTCTCTCCTGCTCTTGCAAGCTCCAGGTAAGCTCCAGGTGCATAAATGAGGCTCTGCAGGGAGCCCCAGCAAGGAGAACCTGAGAGCTACAAACAGACACTTCCCACTGCAGCCGCTCCAGACTGGGCAGAGGATCTGTGTGACTTCACAGCTCCAGACCAGGAGCAGAGGCCCGTGCTGTCCACAGAAGCTCTCTCGGGACATTTTCTGATCCTGCAAGGTTGGCCATGATAACAGATGTCTCCATTCCCTCGGGGTCCATTGCTGTTCCTCTTCTGACTTAATAACCAATCTGCCCCGTGTTCTCCCAGGGGGAACACAGGTTATCTGCTGACAGTTCCCTCCTCTCCTCCCCCACTCTGAGTCCTACAAGATGATCTGTTTATGCAGCTACCCCTTCCCCGAGCCCAAACCGTCTTTCAGTGGTCATGAGGCCAAAGAAAAGACTCGACTCTGTTCCTAAGAGGAATCCAGCCCTGGCTCAGCTGGCAGAGACGGGGAGAAACCTCCTGCCAGACTGTGACACAAATGGTCGTGTCCCCAGTGCAGAAGGAGGGGTCTGACAGCCACCTTCCCCCTGCCTTTCCTCTTCTAAGTCAGCCTGGACTGTGCTCACAAACCTCCCCTTGCCTCAGGACAGCACGGACTCCAGGCTGGACAGGATGTCTCCAGTCTGGGGGCCCAGGGCCACCCTCACCTGGAGCCTGGCTCTGCAGCACCAGGCACTCCTGAGCAGCCTCAGCACGGGTTTGCTTCAGCTCGTGTCTGCAGCATCCTGGTAGGAAGAGGAGCTCTGGCATGGGAGCTATTAGAGTGGGTGGCAGCAGATGGTGAAAACAGAGGGGATAAGAAAATAAATACAAAGAGGCTATCTTGAGGGGAGAAGTCACCACATTAACACTCTGTTGCTTACACAGTGTCTTCTCCCAAAGTCTAAACAAGCACTGCTCCGTTCCCGGCGCACAGGAAGCTGAGGGAGAGGGACAGCACTGAGCACTCACAGCACTGCAGAGACCTGAGAGGTGCTGCAGCCCCAAACCCTGCTGAGCCCTCCATACCCCAAATGTTTGCAGGGGCATGTCATCCAGAACAGGGAAATCAGCCAGGCAAAGAGCCTGCATGGGCTGCTTCACACGGGTTATGCACAGTTTAGGGAACTCCATCCTTCCACCAGCCTGGGTGCGGACACGAGAGCACCACATCCGCCCTCTCCATGAACTGCAGGGTACTGATGGATGCTCTTACATGACATCTTCAGAAAAGCAAGTGGAAGGCATTCCCAAGGGAAATGGGGAGACTACAGGGACTGCCCAGTGCTGTCTCACAGGAAAGCCAATGTTCCTTGTCCATCATCCAGCCCTACAGCGGCACAGCTGGAGCAAGGCACTCGCTTTCATAGCCCTCACACAGCCTTGGAGAGCAGGAGCCCAGCTCTTTCTGACTGCCACCCCAGGCTCTTCCATTAACCCCAAACTCTGGAGTCTGCAGGACCACTTCTGCTTCTCTGGCCACCAAGCAGCAGTAGGAAAGGTCTTTCCCTCTAATTCTCCTCTTGAGAGACCTCCAAGGGTTCAGCCTTGGGAAAAACAACTAAAAGTGGGGAGAGCCTGGCTCACCAGGCAGCTCCATACACACTGAGGACAACTCACTTAAATCAAGAGCCCCTAAAACCTGCAGCCCTCATCCACACCTCCCATCTGGGTCTGCCAGAGTGCCTCAGCAGGGGAACACCGAGGCGAAAGCAGTCTTTAAACACGCAATGGCTGGCGCAGGCAAAGGCAATTTATTATGTTAAACACGTTATTAAAGGATCTAAAGCAACAGAGCAAAGATGTTCCAAGAAAGGCTTGAACTCCCCCAGCAAGGGGCTCCTGGGAGTCCTCTTGTTAATACTTTGCACGGGCTTGTCTGCAGCTGAGCCTGCTGAGCCAAATGCCCCCTCAGTCCCCTTGCAGAACTCGTTGCAGTTCAATCAATACAGCCATCAGGGAGACTTGAGGAAGCAAAGCTATTAGTGGGACCACAGTTAATTCTGGGGGAAAGAAACAAGCAACAAAAGCAATAAAACTGATTGATTGCTTATGCAGACACGGTAACCCTTTCCTGTCCACGTCCTGCAGCACAGCAGAGAGGAGGATGCTCACTGGAAAAGCATTTCTTCCTCAGGTTTGGCGTGGTCTCAAAGGGCAGCTGCAGGGCAGAGGGCTGGGGCACAGAGGTGGGCAGGAGGCTGGGAAGAGGCAAGGCTGCTCTGGGCAAGGAAAGTGCCGTTCCAGGAGATCCCATCAGCATGCAAGAGCTCAGGAAAGCCGCTCTTGGCAGCAGGACCTTCAGAAAATGGGCAGCATGTGGTGACTCCAGCTTTGGGCGGAAATCACGGTCCAGCAGCACATCTTTGCTGGGCAGGAGAGCTCAGAGCAGTGCAGGGACATCCCCTCGGCAGCCCCAGGGACACACAGTTGTCAGCACCCGAGAGGGGCCATCTCTGCCACAGCAACAATGCACCAGGAAACCAGCCAGGCCCACGCCTCCCTAACCTCACAGCTGTCTTCCCCACACATCTCCCCATTTCTTCTGCCTCCTCACATCATGCTGAATGTAGCTGCAGGCATTAGGTGGGAAGGTGACTGCCATGCCTTTGCTTTCTGAAGCACCTCAGACAAGTGCAGGAGCTTGCGGAGAGCCTCTGCAGTAGCAGCAATGGTGGCAGCAGTGTCGAATGCAGCTCAGGAGGCAGCAGGGCCTGGGTGAGTGCCCAGTGCCCAGAGCAGCACAGGGGGAGAGCTTGCCAGGTGACAGCTGCATAGGAAATAACTGAGAAGATGTGGAGATAGAGGCTCTGTAGCAAAGCAAACTGACAAAAAAGCAACACCAACATGAGCTGAAGGTTCTGCAAGCTGGTGGTACAGAACCACAGGATCGTTCAGGTTGGAAAAGATCATCAAGTCCAACTGTCCACCCAGCACCACCACCACGTTCAGCACTAACCCGTGTCCTCAAGTGCCACACCAACACTTCCAGGGATGGTGACTCTACCATTTCCCCAGAGAGCCTATTCCAGGGATTTACAACCCTTTCTGGGAAAAATTTTTTCCTTACATCCAATCTAAACCTCCCCTGGTGCAACTTGAGGCCATTTCCTCTTGTCCTGTCATTTGTTACCTTGGAGAACAGGCTGACCTACACCTGGCTACAGCCCTCTTTCAGGGAGCTGTAGAAAGTGAGAATGTCCCCCCCTTTTCTCCAGGCTGAGCTCCCCCAGCTGCTCCTCATCAGATTTGCGCTCCAGACCCTTTCGGCAGCTCTGCTGCCTTTCTCTGGATGCGCTCCAGCCCCTCAGTGTCTTTCTTTCTTTTCCGAATGTATCAGCATTTCTGAAAGGGTAATGCCTCTAAACCAGCAGGAATAAGTTCATCCGCAGCTGCTCCATCTACAGGCCTGTCCTTGCACTGTCACAGGCCACCACAGCACCCAGGGACTTGCACCTCTCAGCCCTCAAGATATCAAACAGCCAAACAGCACAGACTCAAAATGGGGGCAACAGCCACAGGCTGAGCCTGGCACTGAACGAGCCTCCCCTCCTGACAGCACCAGAGTTTTTAAAAAGTCATCTGTGCTGCCTCTCCTTGCTAAAGCCACGCAGCTGTAGGAAGCACCCGACTGACCTCCGAGCCCAGGCCGCAGGCGGTTGTCGTATCCATCCAAGAGCCTGTCCAGGATGCGCGTGAAAATGGTGATGTTGTCTTTGCTGTCATCCACGACGTCCGAGACGTGCTTCTGAGAGAGCCTGGCACACACGGAGGGGGGAAAAACCAGGAGAAAAACGTTAGAAGGGAAACCTACGCTGTGCACGCTCTGAGCAGTCACAGGGAACGAAAGGATGTCGGTTCCTGCTCCAGCCTGAACTGCAGGATGGGGCTCAGCTTTTGATAAAGTGATGTGCTTGCAGGACTCACCACAGGGCATTTCTGATCAACTCCCCAAAGACCTCACCACTGAGGCCTCCCTGCTGCTCCATTCCCACCTTTCCCTGCTCACAGCCAGCAGCACCACAGGGAGTGGTTTAGGAGCCCTATTTGAACAGGGAGCCTGCCCTGGCGTCCCTTGCCTGCCCCTAAGAATGGGCATTTTCTGAGCAGAGGCTGTGGGAAGCTCAGTTATTCAAGTGCCACTGTCTCCTTAGAGGCAGCATGGAAGAAGTGACACCAGCGATTTGCCAGATTGAGCCATTTCGAAGATCTCTGCCCCAGGGAAGAGGGGAGACTGAAAAGTAAGAATTCAGTAAACAGACTTAAAGCCTGATCATTAAAACACTTAGTGAACCATCTCTGCAGTTTGCTGAACTTTCCCTGTTTATAAAAACAAATGAATTTCCACATTCCCATCTCTGCTCAGTACAAAAAGCCTGGAAGCCCCCAAACAAGATGATCTCCTCAGAACACATTCTGCCCCAGGTGGAATAAAACAAGGAGTAAATTCCTCTAAAAAAAGCACATCTCACTGAACAAAATCTTCAGTGCAGTGTTGCAAACACAAGGGGCTCAAGTAATACATTTGCATTTTGTGTCTCCCTTTCAATCAACAGAAAAGAGCTTGTGAGTCCTTCTGGAACCACCTGCCTCTAAAAGAGATTTCAGACGGCACAGAGTAGCAGTGCTGTGGCTTCAAGCACAGCTTTCCCCAGCAGAAATAGCTGTTAGGACCAAAACAAATGGAAAGGCAGAAGATTAAGTAACAGAAAACAAAAAAGAAAAATCTATAGAGATGAAGAGTTTTCAAGGAAGATGGAAGAGGAAATAAGAGAGAGACATATGAGGCCAAAAAAAGATTAAGAGGCACAGAGAGGCAGCGGGATGGCTGAGGGAGCCCAGCCGGGTGGGGGAAAAAAGGCTGCTGGAGCAGAGGGATGCTCGGCAGCGGCTCCAGGAGCCCCTTGGGAGCAGGGAAGCCCTGACTGGCAACATGGCACTAAATGGAGAGAGGAATAACTGGGGAGCCCTGGCCAGATGAAGACCACGAATGCCACAAACCAGAGGTGGTGGAGGTGCAATTCATGGCTACAATTACCAAGGACAGCACCTATGACCATCTGAAGCTTCATCCTGGGGGAAGAGAAGCCCCTGAATTGTCGCTTTGTAACACTTCTGGCCCTTTCCTTCCCACCTCAGCCTTATTTCCTTTGCTGTGTGCAGCCACGGGTTTGAGCATGCACCAGGGGGAAAAAAAAAACCCAACAAAAAAACTAATGAAAAAGAAATATTATTTAAGGAGTTCAAAGCTTAATCCTGCTGCACCCCATCTGGTCAGACTGGTTACCCCTGACACTATTGGTGCACCTGTAAATACACTGCGAAGGGTCAGTAAGGTGACAAGTACCAGAGCTGGCCTGGAGTTCTCTATCAAATTGTTCACCCAACAGAAAACCCAGATTCTGTGAGATAAAAATACAGCAAAGAGTATTTCCTAGCAAAAGAGGAAAAATTGAGAGCAGGGTATGGGTACTTTTAGAGTCAGGCTGAATCAATACTATTTAGAATGCTGCAGTTAATTGAAATATTCCGTTTGGGGCAATTCTGACATTAATTTTCATTGGCTTCATTGACCAAACACTCTGGGAAATTGCATTTCAAGTGCCTGAGGTCCTCTTCTCTGGGGGTGACATCCCACCTCTCACAGGACCCACTTGGTCCTGGAGGAGTGGTCAAGCCAGGAAGTTGAGCCTCCAGGAACACAAGGAGGGTAACACAGTGCTGAAATTCCAGTTTCCATAGGGTATGGAGGTGAGGCATGGTTGGGATAACACCTAACCCAGCCCTAATGCAACCTGCCAGATCCAAACTGCACCCCTGACATTACAAACTGCATCACCGCCTCCAAGGTTTCCATCTGAATCCAAACGCTGGTTTTGGCTTTTCATCTGGACTCGAACTCCCTGCAGGTAAGTAGAGTTTTGAGAAATTTAACAAATGCCTGCAGTAATTAGTGGGGTTTCAATTGTACCAGCTTTCAATAGATGTCATGGTTAAAAGCAATCTGTCCCAGTGTCTGCTGATGAGTATATAACCATCTATAACTTATGAATAGCTAGCATGCTCATGAAAGCTCATTCATTAATGTTTTATAAGCTATCTTTAAAAATTACCCATAATATAAAGAGCGAGAGGACGAATTTTTGTGAAGGAACTCCTGGCGGAGGCTCAGCAGTGATGGGAAAAATGAGTTTACAAATTTCAAAGCTGTTTTACTTAGCCTGACATTTGAGGGTTTGACTTCAATGTGAGCAGTGTGGGATTCACTCGGGAGGTGCTGGGGGAAGAGCTGCGTAGGCAGGACAAGGGAAGGTGCAGGCAGGGGAGAGCCAGCAGCACCTCTGCCTGGCACCTGATTTGGGCCAATAATTCCTTTCCCAGGAAAGCTCTGGGCTGCCTCACCTCACCTCAACGTAAAGCTAAAGCTGCCCTTTAGCAAGGCACAAAGGAACTGCAAAGAGATGTGGGGGATCAAGGTTTTAGAATAATTAAAATCCTTTAGGCAGGAAGGACGGAGGTTTACAGCAAATTTAATTAGGATAGGCTTGAGGAAAAGTCATTACCTTGCCACCTGTGCACAGGCTCTCTGGGGAGCTGTGCCACAGCAGCACAGGGGTCCCCTTGCACACAATTTAGGAAGCAAATCCTCCTGGGGACCAATATTCCGAGCAATCCCTGTGTGGCAGGTGGCGAGGGAGCAGTGGCTCCGGCGAATACGTGATGGGGAGGAAAAGGCAGCAGTGAGGAAGGCAGAGCTGCAGGCACAGGGCATGGGGACAACTCCCACAGCCATCGTGGGGAGGGGACCCGGCCCCAGCAGCTGGAGGGGGTGAGAGGCCAGTGCCCAGGGCTGGCTGTGCCCGTGCAAGAGGGCAGGGTCAGCACTTACAGGGCAAGGCACGCTCAGGAGGCAGCTGCAAAGTCAGACCCAAGCAGACAAAGCAAAACAGGCAGGACAGGGCGGGAGGGGCAGCACCCACATCTTTTCCTGCATGAGGATCCTTGATCCCGACTGGACTTGTAACAGCAGACAGCATTTCAGTGTCCATACCTGGCACTCTAAAGGCTTTTCTAAATGTTTTATAGAAGTCATGTATTATTTGCATTTCTGTCCCTCTGAGCAGAGCTCCTCCCTCCCCACAGCTGGCAGCATCTCCGTCTTCCTTCCTCGAAGAGCTCCCCGAGCTCACCCAGCACAGGCTCTGGCGGGATGCAGTCATGGACTAACAGGCCTTCATCTCTTCCCGACAGCTTCCAGAGGCTGGGAAGGTGAGGCTGGCAGCAGCACTCTCCTTGCCAGGACAGCCAGAGCCTGTACACCCAGGCACAGGAGAGCAGCAAGCTCAGCTAGGGCTGGCAGAGAACCCCGGTGCTGCAGCAGGTCAGGTGTGCTGCCCGTGGGTCATTCCACCATTAGCAGCCAAACGGATGAAGCAGATTGATTTTCTGTTCTTTAAAATAATACTAAAATATTAAATGGGGTGGGGGGAATCTCTCTTCCAGGTCAAAACTCAGGCAAGCAGAGTCCTTGCCCAGAATGAATCGTGCAGAGGCTAAATCTGAAAATAGGTTTTGTTGCAAAAAACGCCGACAACTGTCCTCAGTGAGAGCACCTCAAATAATGCCAATGTCAGCCACGTTAGGGACTGAACAGTCCCTGGGTGAAAGGCATGGGGACGGGGACAAGGGGAGGATCAAACACAGCACAGACACTTTTTTAGTGCTTTGCCCTGGGCTGCTTCAGGCAGGTACTGACTCCGGGATATTTAAGTTCAGCAAGAGGACTGCAGCCTTGGCCAACAGCTCAGCACTCACCACCTTACCCAGCATCAGCAGGGAGAGCCAGAACCAGGACTAGGACTCCAAGGCTGAGGAGGGAGAAGGGCCCCATTCCCGGGAGCCTCGGCGCCATGGTGTCAGTGTGCAGCCACTGCAAAACCAGCCTCCAAAACCTGCCAGGGAAGGACAGAGGGGAATGAGAGGAGAGAAAAGAGATTTTATTTACTAGGGAAAAGCAAACAGTTCAGTTTTTCATGTTGGGCAGCAGTCAGTATTTCTGGGGTCCTGTATTTGAAATCTCGGGGAACCCCCAGGAACCAAAGGCAGCATCATACCCTGGAGCACTGCTGGCCCTGGGGAAGCCGCATCGTGGCGTCAGAGCCAAGCAGGTAAATGCACACAAAACCCTCACCCCACCCTCACAGCAGATCCTGCAGCTCCCCAGGTGCTTCAGCAGCAAGTGCAAAGCTCAATTTCCAAAGTAACCACGCTGGCTCGTCTTCCAATCCCCCCTTCCTCCACCTCACCCTGCAGCCTCAGCCACCACCTGCCCCTCGCAGCAGTCCCCAGCTCACCTGGTGCCTCTGCTACCTCGGTGACATCCACGCAGCAGAACCATTTGTGAAGTCTCAAGACCCATTTTTTTCCCCCAACATCTTTTTCTAGACAGTTAAACCCTAATTTAATTCCGGTAATGACACTGCCAGAAATTATTATTAAGTTTGACCACCGAGGCCCAAGGTGGTGGGAATGCTCGACGATACTACACTTAGCGTGCTCAGAGTTTTCATTAATGCTCAGTTTTACTTTTATTGTGATGTTATTGCACATTTAACTGCCTTCTCCTTTTATGTATCTCATTATGTTGATGCACCTTGGAGCAGCACTGCCAAGCAACAGCCTGGATAAATACAGCTTGTCGTGACATCTCCCCCTCACAACGCTCCACGTCTGGCATACGGGGGATTCAGCACCGTGGCAGCCAGGCACAGCCAGCCCCTGTGAGCCCCTAGAGCCAGCAGTGAAGGCTCCAGTCAATCACAGCACGCAGAAACCAGGGCAAGATGCTGGTGCCAGCCAAATGGGACCTCTGGATTTCTCCAGTCAACGCTGCAGAGCTTCAGGCAGCTCCCTCCAGCACTGAAGGAGGTGCTGGCTGCAAAGCCAAACCCCAACAGCTGGATGGCAAATCTCAGCCAGCTGAGGCTGCCCCAGGGTGAAGGGGGCGGGGGAACTATCTTAGTGCTACCAAGGAGCAGGAGTTTCTGCACTGGCACATGGGAGAGGAGAACCCACAGCAAAAATCCCGTGCAGAGGGAGCAGGAGGCTCAGCCAAGCAGGATGGAAACACCTGGAGAGCCCAGAGGTCCTCCATGTGTACCTGGCTACCCCTGCCTCTGGAAGAGAAGAGGCACAAGGCCAGGCTGGGTCACGTTTTGTCATATTTCTGCATTTAGCTGGTCTCCCCACAGCATTTTGGCCTTACCCTCTTCCTGGAGGCTGTGCCTGATCCTTGTTTTTCAGCTCTAGGAGCACACAAGCTGCCAGGCAGGCAGAAGGTAAGAGCCAGACACCACCAGTCCTTACCACCTACCTCAGCTTTTGTTCTGGCAAGATATTCACTAACAGCAGGCACAGGGGAAAAAAACAAACCCAGCATTTGGCCCTGGTTACCTTTATCTTCCTCCCCACCACTCACTTAAAATCCTTGCAAAAATTAATGCATGGATTAATTTAGGCCCAGTGTGCTCAGGCTTTATTTAATCAGGATTCTACCTGAATTCCACCCAGGGAAGCTCATCCTCACACCAAAGGAGCCTCTGGCATGGACACACCCACAGCTCTGGTGGGAAAAGCCCTGATTTGGGACGGCTCCTCTGGCTCTCGCCACCTTCCAGCTGAGAAGGGACACACAGCCTTGGAAATTCACGTATTTGCTGATGAAGCACAAATGAACTGACTGAACATCTGTTCTGTGGGAAATTCCAGCATTTCGGGGAGACTCGATCCAAATCACGACAAGGACAGATAAAATGTTGATGTTCCTTACAAGGCAAATTCAGAACTTCTTCAATGAGCAGCTTCTCAACGGATTTCCTTTCAACTTTTCCCTTTCATTTCACTTCAACTTGCATATTATACAATAGTATTTAATTGATTTTTTTTTCCTAAGGCAATTTCAGACACTAGCCAAAAGCAAAAAAAAAAAAATATATATATAAAAAAATAAAAGAACCATTGAGCTCTTCCCTCTCCCCTCCCCAAAACACTGCTGAAAATTTTCACTGAAATCAACATTTTCCCGTTCAGCTGCTGATTTGAAGAAATGCTTTGTTTGGGCAGAGTTTGCACAGCCAGCAAATTTTGACCAGGGATCCCCACACAAACAAGGACACTTTGGATTTGCAGCAGGTGCCTCCTGGCTCTGCAGGAACTGTTGTGGCTCCTGTAGAACATCTGGGACCTTCTTTATCAGATTTGGTGAGACTGTGGGTGGGGCAGATTACGCAGCAACACTGGAAAAGTGAAGTTAAAGAAAAGAGTACCAGAAAATGGAGGAACAAGGTAATTCAGAGGGTCAGGAACAGTGACAAAATCCAGAACACCTTCCACGTGTGTGTGTCCTGTCTGTGCCAAGAAGCTCTAAACAACTGCATTTCCACTAAACGTTGTCCATAGAGTTTTCTTTCAATATTATACAGAGATGAAGATTAATTTTCTACTTTGGATAGTTCTGATGAGGAAGATGCTAGCCAAGGGTAACAGGGCTGTTTGAATTAAGTCAAATTTGTGCTTAAGTCTCATGTTAAGCATCAGAACCAGTTCTACATTCTCTGCACTGGGAGGAAAATCTGTTTTCACTACTTGCCCAAGTGACTATTTTGCCAGTCACATCTCAGTTTGTTCACACCGAGAACGTCCCCAAAATGGGGGTTAGGTACGGCTGCACTTGCAGACTTGGGAAGGACCGCCCAGCATGGAAAACAGCCTGGCACTGTTTCCTACCCCTTTCCTTTGGTTCATGCATGGTATTTTTCCTGGGAAGCTGGGTAGAAGAGGCCGCAGGGCGTTTTCCTTGTTCTTTGGCTACTTTACGTTTGGAGATGGATTGAGAAGCAGACCCAGTCCTGCTCATCACCCTGCTGCCAAGCAGGAAACGTGTTGGAAAACACAAGGAGGCTTTTGCAGAGGAGGAGGTTTCACCATTCAGACAGTTTAGGGGATCTTCCAAAGCTCCCCACAGCCAGATCCCAGTGCAGTTCCCATGGCACAGCAGCTCTCAGCATCACTTCTCCCCTTTCCTGGGGCTCCTGCAAGCTCAGCCACAGGCACACACAAGAACCCAGCTGGTGCAAGGGCTTTAGAAGCCCAACAACTACTGGCCACACAGCCTCCCTAAGAAAATCAGCTTGTAAAATCACTCTTGAGGTTTCAACAGCCCAGTAACGGAACTCCTCAGATTTTAGCACACAAGAGTAGCTCTTGGAGAGGATGCTGATGGCAGAGCAGGTGAAGGGGTCCCTCGGTGCACAGCAGCAGCTGGAGCAAAGGGAAGGGATGGGAACACCCACGAGCGTGCCTCAGGAAAAGCAGCACTGGAGCTCCTCCAGCCCATGCTGGGGCTGTCCTCGTGCAAGGCTATTCAGCTGTCACCTCCCATTCAGGAAAGCTCTGAATCAAGCCAACGCCTTGATCTGAATACCTTCAGGGATCCCTGATCCCCTGGAAAGGGGGGAGAGAATGCAGGCAATGTGCATTTAACTGCATGTAACCAAGCGAGGGTTTAGGAATGTTAATTGGCTGTTAACAGCCTCAAAGAAGAAGAAAAAAAAAACCCTAAATCTCTTACTAGGACTTGCTGAAGGGAAAACTGCACAGTTTCCATGAAGAAAAAAGTGCAGAATGCCCAAATTTCCAAGCTCGGAAAAGAGTAGTACAACTCTTTAGACTGACTCCTTTCATATAAGTTAAAGAACATCTCCCCAGCGCTTCTGGTTCTCATCTATGTCTGTGCAAGATGGAGTCTAGAGGGATGGGATGTGTTCAGAGCAGCCCTGCACTTCTTCCTCCCTCCATCTGTCCATTGCTCACTCCTTAATGGCACAGTTAGCAAATGCATTCAGCACTAATTGTGCAGTTGCTGGTAACCTCCACAGCTGAATCCCATGCAGATTTTCTGAGGAGCCCTGCTAACGCTCTGCAGCTGGAACCCAGCGATCCTTGGAGTTTGCAACACATGGAATTTGGCAGGTGTCTCTATAACCATGCACCTAAGGGCTTCACGAACATTGTCACTCGGCCCCAAGACATGCAATCTCTCCCATCGCCAGAGCATCGTAGCACGACGATACTCCAGGGAAACACAGCCTTCCTGTTGGATGTGCTGTGAACAAGGAATTGGAAAACCTACCTTCCTTCCCCTCGTGACAGCAACATGCTCCAGCCCCTGCTGCCACTGAAGAGGGTTTGAGAACCAAAAAAAGTGCTGGAACCTTCCAAATCAGCAAGGTACCCTAGTAACTATGCCAACATTGGGTATCTCCTGACTTGGCACACTGAGCCTGATCTTCCCAGAAATCCTTATTCTAGAAACCATTAAATATTCTGAAGTGCCTTCCTAGGAAAGAGTGATTAGCATAGGCTTACTGCTGACAAGGGAAAGACATGGAACCCTGGAGGTGGAGACTGAAAGGCAAAGCTTGCAAAAAAACCTGAGAGAACGGCCAGAGAGGGGGGTACTGCAAGCACTAGAAAAGAAATGAAGGCAGAAGAGGCCCATAAACCCTCCTGGGCACATTTGTGAGGGTCACATGAGTACGTCCCCCGAATTACTGCCTCCTGGCAACGTGCACAGCCAGGGGAACCACCTGATTCACTCAGCAATAGTCTCACCATGCAGGCAGCATTCAGAAACCGGCCCAAAGGACAAATTTGCCCCAGCACCGCACTCAGAGATGCTGTCCACCTGTGGTGTCACTGGATCAGCATCCCCACGTGCCATGCACGGACACCAGTGGCATCAGCCGAGCACTGAGTGCTGAGCACTGACAGATCCCCCAGGACCTGCATCAGCTCCACATCTTTTGTCAAGTCAGGTATCTCAGGGAGGGCTGTGCAGTGAGGAGCTGATGCTGGGAGCCAGCTGGAAATCAGACTGGGAAGAAGAAGCAGCCTCAGCCCAAAAGCCCAGATCAAAGCACTTCTGTGCAGGAAGAAGAGGGTGATCCAGACCCTGGTGGTGTCAAGCACCATCTGCCCACCTGCACAGCCAAGCGCAGCACTGTAGGTGACCTCACAACACCTGCGTATTTACCCCCAAATTCAGGAGCACTTACACAGCACATGAAGCTCATTAAAGCCCTTCCTCATTGCACTGGAGCCTCTCCAAAACAGGTCCCAGGCAGCAGGAGAGGTCCTTCAACACCCCTCAAGGACTGCAGAATCATCCAGCCTGCATGGGCTGTGCTCTGTCCAGCTGTCCCTGACCCTCTGTGAGCACTCCAGGCTCCCGGTGACCACTGCTGTGCCTCTTTAGTGCTTCTTTGAGCAAAGCTCCAAGCTCTCTCCGCAGAGACAGCAGCCAGCAAGTGCTCAGTGCAGCAGCAATAAACACAGGCGAGGCACACGCTGCCCTGTGTCCCCGCTGGGGAGGGTTTTCTTCAGTTCTCAATTACTCCAGCTGAAAAGGAGGGTCCCTCGCAATAAAAACATCTTTTCATTTGAGGGCAGGGGCAGCAATGAGCAGCCACAGTTCATCTGGAAGCCCGGAAACGGCAGAGTAATGCACCGTGGTGTTTCACAAGACCCCTGTTTCGCATCCCTTTGCTTCCCAGGTTGTTTGCATCCCTTTGTTCTGAAATGAGCTCGCTGGGATGCCCGCGTGCACGGCGCAGGCACAGACACCCAGTTCAGCACACACCGAGGCAGCCCAGCCCTGCCAGCTCCGAGCTCTACCTGCACCAGCCAGCACAGGGCCAGGCTGGGTTTAAGGAGCCTGGACCCAGCCCAGCGCTCTGCTTCCATCACCTGAGGTCGCCCGGATTTCTCCAGCTCGCCTCTAGTTCTGGTGCTGTACAGATGCTGCTGAAGGCCAGAAGCTACCACAGCATTTTGCAGAAATCAGAGACCAAGAAACAGGCAGCAGCACCTCCGTCCACCTGGATCAAACTTGCCGTTTACCACCTACGTAGAGAAACAGCCCTGGCTCGCAGCGAGGGGCGCGTGGCAGAGGAGCCACACAGTCCTCGACTCTCGAGCGTGGAAATGTTTGTGCTCCCCTACCCAAGAGGCAAACACTGGCTCGTCCCTGCAAACACATACTCACGCCGAACAAGCCATAAACAACCTTCCCGTGAATCTGCCACACAGAGAAGGTACGAGGCACACGTGATGGTTACCAAATGTGTTGTCTGCGGCTCTGCAAGGGACGCCAGCAGAAGAAGACACTCAGAAGCAGAAGCACCAGGCAAAGAAATTAAAGGTTTAGATCAACATGTAAATCTTGGGAGCAAGCCTTAAAGTGGATTTCTTCTGTAAGTTGTTCTGCTGGTAACGAAGAAATAAGGTCTGTGCCCAACTCCCAACCTAGCTTTAATTTTCCAAAATGAGAAGCCGCTTGACAGTTTTTCCTCATCAAAACAAAATTAATCCAAGTATTGCATCTCTCTACTCAAAAACACATCCAGAGGGACTGTAGAGTGATTCACACCCACAACTGCTATGGGAAACCATTTGCACTCATAGTGTAACAAGCCAACACTGATTCACCCACATAATTACAGGCAGACACTGATTCACAGCTACTGCAACTGCAGACAGACTGACTCACAATCAAAGCAACTGCAGACAGACTCGGGCTCACAATCACAACTGGAAATACAACCGTGCTGACAATAGCCACGGTCTGCAATTCCACATACACACCAACCTCTGGAAAACTGGCCAGCAGCGCAAACACTGCGCACCAAGCCCTGCGGGTTTTTTTTTGCTGGCGCTTTTGACCTTCACCCCAGAGCCATCTTTCCTTCGCTGATGGAACAATCCCCACACCTCGGCAGCTGTCCCTGCCCTGGCAGCCCCCGCAGGAGCCCAGCACGACTGTCAGAGCCTGGACCCAGGAGCAGCTTGAGACACACGATGCACACAGGCACAGAGAGTGTGTATGGTGCAAGACATCCCTGTACATCCACTCTGATGCCACACACGGCCGCACCGACTCCGTGCTTCCAGAATATGAGTAAATGCAAGCCAAGTATAATACATTTAGCCCATGGGCAAAGGAGATGGCAAAAGACTCACCACTGGGCAAAAGCCTGAAAAGCTGGATTATTTACTACACTCTCTGGCTGGGTATGTAATTATGTCAGTGTTCAGCCTGGGTATTGTGCTACTTTTTGTAAACAGTTGGCAGGAATACTCTGACTGAGATGAGGGGCTGGGCTCTGTCTCCAGTGTTGAGAGAAGCAGGCTGAAGAGGACACGGTCTACTTAGACAAAAAGAAACTGAGGTGAAAGAACACAAGAAGCAGGAAAAGGCGAAGGAGAAGCCGAGAGTGAAGTGGGACAGGTGGCAGCCTACAGACAAAGGGAGAGGAAAGCAGAAAGAACAGAAGGAGAAAAGCTCCATGATGCAGACTTGTGACAAGCTCCAAAGCGAGGAAAAGCAGCAGTCACCCAGTGCTGAGGGTGTCTCGCAGCAGTGCAGACAATGCATCTGTGCCTCCCCACGCGCTGAGAACCGGGAGGAGATTCCAGGGGAAAGGACACAGCAGCCTCCGGGCGAGCGTGTGCCGAGGGCCCAGGTGCAGCCGCAATCCCTCCAGCTGCTCGGAGCTCTCTCGGAAAGGAGCAGCAGGGTCAGGCTCGAGCATTCCTGCCTCTGTGCACTGCGGGGCACCCGGACACCATGGGCACAGGCTGAAGGGCAGGCTGGCAAAACTCCACTGAAACAGCATCACCTCAAAACCCCCCCAAAATCCCACATCCTCCAGGGCAAGGAAAAAGTTAAGAGACAGACTACAGAAAGGAGAAGACTTGCCTGAACCACAAGTAGCATCTTCTAGTTGTGGGCTGGTCCTGCCTCAGCACCTGCTGTTTTTCTTCTTTGCACTCCCCAGAAGGGCACTAAGGGGGTGGAGAGGTGAGGGAGCAAACCGGCTCGGCTGTTGCCATCAGAACAACTCGGGTGAGCAGCCACTTGGAGCTGCTCTTGCCAGCCCACGGCAGCGGGAATCTCACCAGAGGGTCCCGGTTCTCTGTTTCTGTCTGGGGACGCTGCTGCATTTGCAGCCAGTCAGCAGCAGATTCGAGGGAGACACTACAGATGCAATTGGCCAGGGAAATGAACTATTTGTTCAATTGTACTTCTCTTGTCCAGGCGAGAACCATTCTGGCAGAAGGCAGAGCGAGGAACAATGGATAAGTGTTGCAGTGGGGACTGTCTACCACTTAATTGCATTAGGCTATTCCTTTTTAATGATCCATATTTCAGTCCTAGTAACTCTGGGAGAAGGAGAAAAGACCTGGAGCTCTTTTCCCCTCTCCCCTCATACCAGCCTCAGAAACTGCAGCCCCCAAAACTCCTTTCCCTCCCCAGCCCAACACAGCATCTGTGCCCATTAGGCCTGGCTGCAGGATTCAGGGGGAAATTTGACTTTGCTTTACTACCCCCTTCTCCCCGCTCAGCCCTTCCCCTGCATTCCCCGTCCGGCTCCAGCCAGAGGGCTCAGGATTGTCCTCCTCCGGGCATTTCTCCCCGCAGCCGCTCTCCCCGTTCTCCACCTGGCAGTGCCAGGCGGGCGGGCTGGATGCCCGGCGGGGAGCACCGGGGCACGGCTCCGCTCCGGACCGACACGCGCGGGAGTTGCTGCGGGAGCGGGGATGCTCCGAACCCGCGGCGGCCCGGCCGAACCCCCCTTCCCCCGCCGCTCCGCCTATTGTCCGCCGACCCCCCAGACAATACCCGGCGGCCGGCGCAGCCCCCGG
>VZTA01021243.1:0-17603 GCA_013398855.1 Mohoua ochrocephala | reverse complement strand
CAGCCCGCCGTGCCGCCCGGCCGGGGCTGCCAGTGCCGCCTGCGCGCTGCTCCGGCCGCGCCGAGCGAGGCAGACAGCGAGGGAGGGAGGGGAGCAGCATCCCCCCGCCTTCCTCCTCCTCCTCCTCCTCCTCCTCCTCCTTCTCCCCGCGCCCCGGAGGAGGGTTTACCCACCCGCTTTGTGCCGAGCTGCCCGCCCCGCAGCGTAGGCAGCGGGGACGGGTCGCTGTCGCTGCCCCGGTTTGGGGCCACCTCCCCAAGCGATGGATGCCCCGGGGTCCTCCGCCCGGCCCCGGCCTCAGAGCACCGCCATCCTTTCGGCGCAGAAGGATGAGCAGAGCAGGGCTGGCTGCTCCCTACCTGTTGAAGGGGGGAGCTCCTCGAGGCGCTGGTGCTCCGGCGAGGAGGTGGGCAGCACCCCGAGCTGCCTCCACGCTGCGAGGCCTGGCCGAATCCCGGGTCTTCTGCCGGGGCAGGGAAGTTTGGCCCACAACTTGGCGTTGCCGAGGCTTATATCGCAATAAAACGATAGGCAGAGGGGAACAAACGCCGGGAAGGGGAAAGGAGGGAGAGAGGTTAAAATGCAGCAAGGAGTAGGCAGCGAAAGCAAGGGCAGAAGCGGTGTGGAAATGCAGGGAGCCCAGAGGAAGGGCTGGCCAGAGCTGGCTGGGCTTGGGGAGGTTTTGCAGAGCCTCACGGCAGCGAAGCTGGGAAGGCGAAAGCTGACAGTAAGGCGCACTCAAAATATATTGTCCCTGCAGAGCTCTCCTTGTTAAACACGCACTGCAAGGCTCAGCCGCAGTTGACTCCAAGGTACAGAACCAGCCCTCCATCACTGAGGGTGCGGGGTAAGAGGAAGGAGCACCACTGCGGGCATTCCTGACCACCCCAGAGCTCCTCTATAAAATACTCTTGGTTTTGAACACTTAAAATAACACGGAAACATCTTCAGGACAAGGGCCCTCAAGGCATGAGTGATTAAATCCAATTTAACTGTCACTTCTCTGCATTGAGGTATTAGAAAATGACCCAGTTCTTGCTTCCAGGAGAAAGTTAGGGGCAATCATGGTCCTACCTCATCCCTGCAGACCACAGCCATCCTGACTCTGGTGAGATAGGAGCATTTATCATGACATATTCCTGGACAGTAGGAAGAGAACCTCATCTCTCTTTCAAAGCCAAATTTCAGTTCCCTGTGATCGGAGGATGGTCTTTACTAATCCACATATCCAGATGTATCTGTAAGCAGCAGGTTAAATGCCAGTAGAGTTCCGCTTTGCTCTGCTGGGCAGGGTCCACAGGCAAGACCTGAGGAGCTCACAAGATCTGAAGACCAACATCTCGAACAAAAACTGGTCACTGCCCCCAACAATCAAATCTGCCATGTTTTAGACCAGAGCAGGAAGCATCCTTAGTGTTACCGCAACACTTGGCTCTCTTACAGGAACTCTGAACCACCACAAACCATAATCAAGATAAGTTTCTCCAGCCCTCAACATCACATCCAACCCCAGACAACTGAGATTAAATACTCACAGGACAATTCTGCAGCAGCAGCAAGACCTTCAAGTTGTTATTTTCTGTTCTCTGAAAAATATTTTGCCTGAGCAGCAGAGACCTTTCTTTAGAGATCTCGTGAGGACAGCCAACATTTGAATTGTCCTTAGACTGTTCGCACATGAATGACAGCACCCAGTACATGGTAAAGGGCTGTTGACATTTTTAAAAAGTCTGTTTCTGCATTGAATTCCTCCTGCCATAATATAAAGCATCACTCAAGAAGACAGCTGTGTGTGCATGCCAGCAGAGGAGCTTTTTGCTGGTCTCCAAAACTAGGACAAATCATAGGATCATAGGAAAACTCATATCGGAAGAGATTTCAGGACATCAGCAGCTAGTCCAGCCTCCTACTCAGGGCATGGTCAGCTAAGGAAGAGCCCTGCGAGCAACACAATTTGGCCATACTTCTTCACACGGAATTCCTGCTTACATCCACGTTTCCTCCAAGACACGTCTTCTGTTCCTCATTTATATGCTTGTGAACAAAAGAGTGTTGGCAAGGGAACAGGGAAGAGCCCAGAGGGAGTCCCAAGGCAGAGCCATTCCCTTGGCTAAAAGCTCCAAGGATCTGGCCCACCATCTTCCCACTGGGAGGTGATGCTCCACTGGAGAATACACCAGGATGACCATGCCCGGGGATGGGAGCAGACATGGGAATTGGCCTCCTGAAGAACACTGATGGCCTTCAATGCAGAAGTCGTCCTAATACTTGTTCTTCCTCCTTTCCAAACTGATTCAGCTGCTGGCATTGAGCTGCCTTGGATATGAGAAGAGGCATGAAACAGAATCAGCGAGACAGGCATATCCGGAGACAGAAGTGACTCAGGATTTTAAATGGCTCATATTGAAGAATGTTCCAAGATTTACACATTTAAGAAGTGCTAACAACAGTCAGAGGCAATGGAAACCACGCTTCTCTTGAGGCCTGTTCTTCCATGAGCAACGGTCATACGCACTTCCCCAAGAGCAACATCTCTCACTCTGCCCTGAGATGCCTTCATCAAACACCGCCTCCCCTGCTCAGAGGTCTCTGACACTGCCATCAGCCTAACTAGTCTTGGGCATAAGGCCCTTTACTGGAAGAGCTTTTCCAAGAATCTAAAAATCAAGTTGAATCCCTCCCCTTGTAACCACAGCACACGCCAAGTTCTTGCAGAGGTGGGGAAGAGACTAACTGGAGTCAGACAGAAAAGAAAGCACCACATGAAGAGCGAGTTGCTAAGAGCAGAGCCAGAGGTGCAGCACCCAAGAAAGGTACACCTCCCAAATCAGGAGGTCTGTGGATAAGCACTTTGTAACCCTTTCTGCCCCTCCAGATGTGCTGATCCACGCCATAATCAGCTCATGCGAATCCTCGGCAGAGCAGGCATCTGCTCACCACAGCAAGGTCTGCTTCCAGCTGCCGAACCATTAATCAAAATATCCACCAGTCAAAGCCCTCCTGAAGTGGAGAGGCTGCACCGCAGATCCCAAAAATCTTCATGCCCCTCATGATTTGCTCACCCCACCTGTTAGCCCTGCAGAGACATCGAGGGATGCTGTGGAAATCTTCCTTTATCCCAGCCAGTGCCGAAAACCAACTGACCCATGAGGGAAGTGAGTGCTCCCACCATCTGGATAGTGCATGATGATGGAATTAAAGACATAAGGGATATCCAGCAGTAGCACAGGAGGGGTTTGGACAACAGGGGATGCTGTCAGGATGGAAGGAAGAGGCTTTGGCCAGGGAAGCAGGCATTAGGTAGCTTAAGAAGTCCAATTTTAGACAACCTTTTCTCTGGGGGGTATGGGTAGTGTTATCAATATCCAGTTGTAATTGCCTTGATCTCTGCTCTATTCAGAAGTAAAGGTAACCCTCCATTTAGACTATCAGTCTCTGTGGATACATTCATCAATTTAAGAGACATAAAAACATCTTGTGAAACCTGTAAGCAATTATCTTTTAATGCATCACTCCATCATAAGGCTTTTTATTTCTTTTTTAAACTGTATAATCTCCCCATGTCTGCCTTTACCTGCTGGAACACCTCCCTGAACTCTGGCACGGCAGCTCATGGCTTTGAGGCAAAACCCTTCTTATGGTGATCAAGGTTAAAATATGGCTGTCACCATATTATTGAAGAGTAATCTCTCGAAATGGAAGCACAGCAGCCTGGGAATATCTCGCTAATAATTAGCAAAGCCTTTCCCTCCCATCAACCTGCTCAACAAGCCAGAATAAAAGTCTGCTTGGTTTTAGGTCCACGCTGCAATGCCCTTGAGCAAAATGGAATTGCAGATCTCAGCCCTACGACAGCCAAGCAGGAGGGTCCATTCTGCAGGGGCGGGTTGGAGCAAGAGCTTAGGGATGTGCAGCACACCTCCAGGACACACAGCTCTTGGAGGCAAGTCTATCCCCGTTGTTCCCACCCTACACCCAAAGTCAGCATCCCAAGAAGCTGGCCGCACTTATGCTGCAGTGAAGGACTGAGCACAGCTGACCCTCCCCAGTGCTGAAAGGCAGGAGGGCAGCGTGCTGAGAGGGATATGTCCCAGTAAAACCTCCCACAGGGGCACTGGGAGGCACAGAGCAGCTCCGAGGGTGAAAGATCATCAGCACGGGGGGGCACTGCAGTTACAAAGGTCCTGGCTGCTGGCGTACAGGCACTCGCCTTGGCATGGAGCAGCTGGCGTGTGGAGAAAACAGGACCCAGTGCTGGCAGAGCGGAGTCCTTTGTGCCAGTCCTGTGTGAGGTGGTCCCTGCAAGCTGACATCCACTTTGGAGCCCTCTCCTGCTGCCAGGGAAAGCAGCCAGCCTGCAGGCAGGTGGCAGGAGCAGTCGGGAGGCCAGAACAAAGATCCTCTGCCTTTCCATGGAAGCTGCTGGTCACTCACCGCCAAGGAGCACCATGATGATGACCTGCATCCCAAAGAGCGGGGAGAGGAGGGCTCTTTTCTCCCATTCCCTTCCACTCTTAAAGCACCCAGGGACTGCTCAACAGCCTTACAGACCAAACTCTTGTCCCGCTCTGCTGGTGTCACCTTCTCTCTCTCCATCCCCACGTGGCAGCTGCCCCTTCTCCCTGCCCGCCCGCTCTTTGCAACCGGAGCAGCGTCAGAGCCGGCTGCTGCCGGTGCTTTATTAGCCCATCTCCATGGCAACTCGCCTCCAGCTCCACTCGGAGAGACCCCCAGCTCCTCTCTGCCATAAATCAGCCACCCGCCTTCATCCTTGGTCGGACGCGGGGTCATGGCTCGCCCTGGATGCCACTGTCCCAGCCTCCCAGCTGGGGCTGCTGCTTGCCATCTGTGGCACCACGTTTTCACCCCTCAAGCAAAGCTTAATATCCATCCAAAGAGACAGCATCCAAAAGCTGGTGGTTTGGAGCCACCCGTACAAACCAGTACTGAGCTGGAGCTCTGCTGCCTTTGGGCAGGGACGACCCCCAGCAACAGCACTGGGCTGAGGGAGAAAGGCACTATCTCCTTCCCCTTGGGAAGGCAGCTGCTTCCCCTCCATGTCCCTGGTGGAGCCCTCAAAGCCTGCCCTGAGGGGACAAAAGCCACCTAAAATGCTGTGCTCTCCCTGGTGTCCAGAAACAGCTCAAGAGCTGTTTTACCCCAGCACAGCTCAAAGCAGGTGACTGCAATCTGCTGGTCCCCACAGGAACAGACTTTCCCCACACGCTTTTTCCTTGTGGGAAGGGGCTACAGGACATACTCTTTTCACCCTCTCAAACACACAGCAAAACCTGTTCTTGCTGCTGAATCTCTCCCTCTAAACCTCAGAAAACGGAGAGAGCTTTTGCTCTGCGTCCCATGTGTTCTGCAGTTTGTCACTTCACCCATAAACTCCAGGCACCTGATAATGCTGGGACTAAATCCTGGCAAGACAAATGCAAAGGTGGCTCCTGCCACCAGAAGTTCAGGCAACTGCAGAAGGAGCCTGGCAAAGTAAGCAAGAAAAAATTATCATTTTCAGAAGCTGTTGAGGCACTGCAGGGCTGTGCTGCTGGGAAGAAGAAGGTGATGGGCTAAGGCACAGCCATTCAGTGGCTCACCTGAGGTCCCTCACAATCCACAACCAAACGTGCGCTAGTGGAAAAGAGATTTTTTTCCTCACCTTTCCGCATTCCCTGAGAGGAACTGATCTATGGATCTACTGACATAAAATCCCAAGGGATGCTTGTACTGTTTCTATACAAGGCCATGATCTTTGCTGCCTTATTTGAGGGTTCCTTTCTATCTGAGGTTTTACCAATAGCTCAGACATGCCCAAGGAAACTCAGCAATGACCATTAGGGTGGCTGTATATCTTCATTTCACACAGATGCTCAACGTGCATACCCAGACAACACCTAACAGAGCTAAAAATCCCTTCCTGCAAGGCACTGCAGAGCTCAAGGGCTGTGTCTAGGCAGATCCTGCTAAAGCAGAGAGCTGGAGTCTCGTTTCTATGACAAAACATGTTGTCCAAATCTCCAGAAGCCAGGTCCAACTACATGGAGAAGTACCAGAGCTCTTTTAGCAGGGGGAGCTGTCTCGAAATTCAAAAGCTGTATGCTGGCAGTAGAACAAATTCATAAAAGCTAATGGGCCTGAAAGAGACTGTATTTGTCCTGCAGTCCCTTGGCAAGAGCAAAAATAAACCTGGAGAGAAAGACCTGTTCACATACTCCCTCTGTTCTATTCTGCAGTTAACAACAGCAGCATCAGTTCAAAAATCCCCCTGTGGAGTCATAAGGTTTTCGATGCCTCAGCATTTCTATTTCTAACATTGCACATGCTTGTCAAGTCCAAATATTCTTAAACAATTTAGATACCTAACACCTAAATCAAGTGCCTACGAAGGCTGGCTTTGAGAGTCCCTGTTTGTGCTTGGTTTTTTCTGATCCAGGGTCCTTCTGAGTTTTTCTCTGCACCCACAAAGCTGTGAATTCAATTTTTATTCAGAAGGAATAGAGTGGCATGGTGCCAAAACCTAGAACTTGAAACAGGGCCAAATATGAGGAGGTTCACACTAAAAATTGCTGGAGTTGACAACGCTAGCTGAAGCGCTTGGAAAATGCCCTCTGTTCGTGTTTCATGCAATATGTGATACCAGGCCTTCCCTCCCTTCCAAATACCTTCCTCAGCTTTCTTTGTCAGCTCAAAGGAGACCCTGGTCTCATCATAGCTTGATAAACTGAGCTCATTTTACAGCTATTGCTGAGCTTTGGGTGCAAAGGCCATTAGGAGAATAAATCCCAAGGGAAGAGTGAACTCTGGTGCACTCAGGACCTACCACATCTGGACTCTGAGTGCACTTCCCTCAAAACAGCCATCTCGGGATCCTCTCCATCCAGCAGGAGAGTCGCCCATGCAGTGTGGTTGTAGATAGAGCCTGTCAGCAGCAGAGGAGAAAATTCACGAAGACCTCAGTTGAACTTGCTCCTTTAACAAGAGCTCTAAATGTCACCACACTGCCTGTGCCATGGTCCCTGGAAGGATTCAGGTGTTGCCACGTTTGGTGAAGTTTACAGGGAGCACAGGAAGCTGAGGCAATGCCTAACAGTGAGTGGGTTTTATCAGCTCTAATTAGCTGATAAAAACTAGCAGAGACTCGGGTAACAAGAGCTCTTCATGATAATAAGGTGGCTGCAAGTGATGCCTTAGGTTTTAACTTTTATATTTTTCAAATCCTGCCCTGCCTGGTGTGTAACTCTGGAGTTCCTTGTGGCCTGGGAGCTGCTGTTCTCTCCTGCTGGTCAGACATAACAAACCTCTGCAGGTTCCCACTCCAAGGACACCGGGCCCAAAATGTGTCAACGAAAAGCCTCTAAAGGGGGGCAAACTTGGGCTAATTCCATCATGAACTGAGGTGATCATTGGAGAATGAACCCTGATATGCAAATGAACCAAACTTATCAAAGTGGGAAGAACCCGTGACCCAGGGTCCATCTTGGGTGGAGCCTCTGGACTGCCCAGGGTGTCCCTTTGAAGGCCCTTCACATAAATACCTTCTTTTATTCTCTTAATTCTTGTCTAGTCTCTGTGTTTTAGGTGGCCACTTAAGGCATCACAAGGGCCAGGCCACTGCAAGCCCTGGCTGCTGGAGCCACCCTCATGGAAGCTGAGGCTGGGTTAATGAAAGGAGGAACTGCTCAGAAATGGTTTGTGTGTTAGCCTTGTCCTGGCAGAAAGGCGCAAAAAAAGGAGCAGTTCAGAGCCCCAGGGCTCTGCTGTCACTCCCGCAGCTCCTCGTGCTGCACCATCTGCACAGCTGGTGCCAGGGCTGGGGGACTGGTGCCTCCCTGCTGAGGGACTGGCTTAGCCATCAGTCCTGGCCTTCCCTACCTTCCCCAAGACTAATGGTGACCCCCAGTCTCTGGAACACACTCAGTCACGTGCATTAGAAGCCCCAGCACCAGTTTGCTGCCAGAACTGGGCCAGCACTGAGGCAGGCACGAGGCTGTGGGTCCCAGGGCGGGCAGCTGGAACTCCTCCCTGGCACAGCGCTTTGGAGGATCCAGCTGGAGCTGTGACTACAAATGTACAGCTGATAGCAGTGCTCTCCCAGGGCCTGCCTGCTTCAGGAGGGGGTGTTTGGTGTAAACAGGTCAGAGACAAACAGCCAGGGGAGTTGTGCATTTGATGACAGGAAGGCTCACGGCGGAGCAGAACAGCCCTGCACGGGAGGAAGTGCCACAGGGCACGGAGACAGGCAGATGTTCTGCTGCTCTCAGTGCCTGGCAATGGGACATGGAGCCTCTGGAAATGCAGCCTGCCTCAGCCAAGTAGGAAAACGCAGACCCGGGGACGCTCAGAATGAGAAAAGAGATGCTGTAACTTCCCCCAAACCAGCAATACTCACAACAGGCCAAGCTGTGTGATCCAGAACAGCCCTACGTGGCAGGAAACCCTGAACCTGGTTGGGCTGTGTGGTTTCCACTCCATATTCCAAAGCCCATCAGCATTCAGTACTGGGAAATTTAAACCAGCATCTTTTCCTATGTCTTCTCCCTCCCACACCAGCTGAAAAGATGAGCAGGACAAGGTTGGTCAAAACCTACCAAAGATTCAGGTTAGTTATTTCCTTCATATGAGGTGCTGGGCTATTCTGGTGACTCCATAGCAGCAGCCAGAGTGAGTTGGGGTCCTGGCTCTGAGTGAGCCCCAGTGCTGACAGAATTCACCTGCAGGGCTGGACTTGGGCCCAGCAGTGAAGGGAGCACCAGGCTGCAGCATCTGAGCACCAAACTTTGCAGGATTTACCAGAGCGAGCTTTACTTTGTTCCAGCTGATAGGAGGGGAGAGGATAATAATGATCAGGATCCGTTCTGCTTCCCCCAGTCCAGCCAGTCCCACCATTAGGGAGAAGAGCTCCTCCTGTCTGAGAGCCAATGCACACACCACCCTCTTGATTTGTAATTAGTGGAATAAGAATGCTCAGTCAGCTGGGAAATCTGCCTGAGTAAATGACATCCTCAAGTGCTTTCTAATCCAAGGAAGGCAGCCTCTCACTTCACTGAGCTAATGGGCTGCAGTGGGGGGCACCAAAATTTCTCCTGTGGACACACATGTACCCAGGAACACTTCTCTAGCTCATTCTCCACAGGGTCCATGCCAGCAGCCCCAGCTGGTCACCTGGGAGTACCTACTAGGTCCTGCCAAGAGTTTGTGTCAGTAATTAATCTGCCTCAGCCTCACAGCACTTGCTCCCTCCTCGAGGCATGAACTGTTTAAGGAATGGCCCAGGCAGAAAGGACTCTTGGGTCAGGGAATATGGGAGCTACAGAAAGCCCAGGGGCAGGTTTAAGGGCAGCTGCAATGCTGTTTCCATGGGACAGGACTTGAGAAGTGAAAGAACAGAGGTTATGAGTCAAGGCAGAAGCTGCACAGCACCTGGCAAGTCACACACTGGAATATTAACTAAAATAACCCTCTGCCTCATCTCTTTTAAATTCAGATGCACAGGGGAATCCATCAAGGTAATTTATGGTATGTAGCTCCTGACATGCCAATCAAAGGAAGCCCAGAGTAACAAGTGTGTTAAAAGGGACCTCATTGATCACTATCTCCACAAACACGGGCTTAATTCCTTCAATCCCGGTTAATCAGGCTACTTTGTTACTTTACTTATACAAAAGAGCAGTGGGAAGCATTAGGCATTAGCTGTGCAACCCACAGAAAGCTCCCCTGGTCTGGAGGGAGGCGGTGGAGGCAGAGTTTGGTGATGTGGAACACATCTCCAAGGTTCTCAAAAGGCCCCAGACAGAGCTCGTCAATAGGATGGGGGTTTTTTTCCTCTTCCATAAGTGGAAATTTCTCTGCATGCAAACCACCAAGATTTTGATGAAAACCTGACAATTAGCAGATGCAGAGATGATAATTAGGAAGGCAGAGAGAAAAGAAAGAGCTCTGCTGAATTCCAGGAGCCCACAGTCCCGCTCCTCCGAGGGAGCAGGCTCACGTGTTCTGCCAGGAGCAGTAGAAGGGACCTTGCTCTGTGGATTTGCAGATCTGCATCCATCCAACGTGTCAGGAGCTGTGGCAGGAAAAGAATCACTCCAGCAGCTTCTCTTTCCACCTTCTGTTTAACAGCACAAGCTGAGTTTCCCTAGGTCTGATATATTTTTGCTCTTTATTTGCCAGGAAAGCCCCTCTGACCTTTTTGCATGGTGCTGCTGCATTGCTGTGAGCTGTAACATCCTGGCGAGCTGGAAAGGGTTGAGATAGCAGGAGGTAATGCACAGATCAGGACTAGATCTGGTCTTATTAAATGTAATAATTACCGATCTGGAAGAGGGAATAAGCAGCACATTAATTAAGTTTGAAGAGGATCTGAAACAGAGGAGCTGCCAACAAGAAAATTGAAAAAAATTATATTAAGAGGAGGGGAAAAAAAAAATCAAGTGGGAAGAAAGCAGAACCTATGAGAAGAAAAGACACTGAAGAGAAGCTGTGGGGGAAGGAGGAGGTTTGGCTCTACTTCACCCCAATAGCCCCAGAAGTCATTTGCTTATTTCTACCTTTTTCCACAAAGGCAAAGCAGCCCCCAGGCAGAAAAGGCTTTGGCAGACCATTGAAGGAAGCCCTCCCACGTGTTTTACTTCAGCACTATTAGGAAGGAAGGAACGGTGGAAGCTTTGTCCCCAGATGAGAAACCTTTCACCAAAGGGCCGTTTTGTCAACCTGCAAAGATTCATCCAAATTCAAGCTTTTTCCTGCAGGGCACGGCAGCAAGGTTCAGCAAGGCAGCCCTGCACACAGCCCAACACAACATACCTGCAGAATTTCACCCCTTCCNTTTAATAAAGCAGTCTTCAGATGCCAAAGAAGCCAGGGAGGGGCATGCTGCTGGAAAGCTTTTGCTGAGCAGCAGGATAACTGGATGAAGCTACAACTTCTCCAGGACTCAGAAAGTCCAAGCGATCACCCTCAGACAGGCACGGACTCGTGCTCCTCAATCAAACGGCAAAACAAAAGGGCAAACTCCCTCTCCCTGCCCTGACAGTGGCAGCATTTTCAGCTTCCCTGTGGCTGCCTTAAAGCAGCTCCACATTATGCACTCCAATGCAGAACACTTTGTCGAGGATTATATCTACATCCAAAGGTGATCTTTCAGCTGGCCTGCCCTGGAATTGCCGGTAGAATGACATCACCACTAATTAATCAGCCTCTGTACAGACATTTCTCAAATCCCCTGGATTCAAAGCACAGCAATTAGTCACCTATTCCAGCAGGAATTGCCACCTTCCTTTCCACTTGCGCTGCTCTCCCATCTCTCGCTGACATCCGTGCTCTGTGGCTGTGTTGCCGAGCCAACCCGAGCATCGATCCACGAGGAGAACGATCACATGGCATTGCCTGAAGTCCATATCATTATCCCTGATAGAGTGTTGGCCAACATCGCTATTAACAGGAGCAGAAATGCCAGGGACAAAGGAACATATATTTCCCACACTGCTGCAGGGAGCTGGACTCCACTTGATGCCATGATGATTTCTGCCTTTTTTATATACCCCTTTCATACCCCTTTATACAGCCTTTTATACAGCTTTTATATATCCTCAGTGCTTTTAGCCCACACACTTGTAACTCCCTCAGTCTGATACCCTGTGTCCCATTCAGCCAGGAGACCAAACATCCTGGGAGCCGCTTCTAAGGGTCAGAGAGCCCCAGACACCAAGGTCCTCTCTAGAACACATCCTGGAAACTGAGACAGGCCCAGCCAGGGGGGAGATTCCTCAGAATGGGGGGATTCATTCGAGTCTCTCACTGGGGAGTCTTTGATAGATGTGCTCATTTGCAAGGCCTGTGAGTTGTACACACGATTTATCGGGTGGGGGCATTCCCATGTGCACTTTGGTGCACTCCACTCGGACGGTGTGGGGCACCAAGGATCCTAAATAAACACCGAGGTAAAAACCCCTTTCCCTTTAACTGTGTCTGGCTCTTAATTTTAAGACCAGGAAAAGGCAACACACTCAGCCCAGAACCAACCTGAGTGCCCTTCAAAAAGCAAGGGCATAAACACACACGGAACACCCACAGTGGGAATAAATCTGGTTTGGGTGGAAGTAACGCTCAGTGTCCGGGTGTGGTAGGTCCTGAGTGCAAAGTTCACTCTTCCCTGGGGATTTATTCTCCCCAAAGCTCAGCAGCACCTTTGTGCTGCTGTTTGGTGTCAACTGTAAACTGAGCTCAGCTCCTCCAGCTGTGGTGAGACCAGGGTCTCCTTCGAGCTTACAAAGAACGCTGAGGAAGGTATTTGGAGGGGTGGGAAGACCTGGAATAATTGAAAAAGACAAGAGGGAGTTCAGTGGCTGACAGCTCTACCTGTGAGCACGGGGATTTGGGATTGGTGGAGGAGGAAGGAATATCTGAGACAAGGCCATGCTGGTCAAATGCTGGGCTGAAAACACAGGACTTTGGTTCATAAAGAGTAGCCAGAGCCCATGGGGAGGGGACCCGAGCCCATAAACACTGCAATGACCACAAGTGCCTGCTGCCAGCAGCCTGTGAAGCCTCTCCAGAAGCAATATCCATGAGGTTAGAGAGTCAAGCACTCCAATCAGGAGTGCCAGGATTCAGAGCAGCCCCAGTGCCCTCATACGCAGAGAGAAGAGCAGCAAATTACGATGGTGTTTAATTACAGAATCCCGTTACCTCACCATAGCACCTCCAGCTCTTCCAGCCAGCCGGATGTATCTATCCCAGATGGAATTAGCACAATGAAGGAGCAGCAGTTCCTGTTTACAGGGAGCTGCTATTTGTAGCTGATAATGAGGGACAAACAGCAGACAGCCATGAAACTGCAGGAAGACAGAGGATGCTCCTCTTGTGAGGGCACATTGTGGCAGCAGGTGCTGCCTCTGGCTCTTACAGAAGGATTTGATACCAAGTTTCCGTAGGGAGCTACTTGCTTTGGCTCCCAGAGGTGTAAGAAACCTCCTGGGTCTGATTTACAGGTGTGCCAGGCACCCCTTACTCTCACTCAGGGGCAGCTGCCCTGCAGAGAACCCTCTGGGGTTAAGTATTCCAAAATCATGACTCCGGAGATCTCCACCTTGACAGCCAAAAGCATCCACTGCTCTCCTGCTTGAAGCTCTGCATGTCAATTCTCACAAACTTAAAGAGAGGCTAAAAATAACCCGTCTTCCAGTAGTGGTGGTGTGAAATTAAATTCATTACCACGTGTGAAGCACTCTAACACAATAGTGATGAGTACTACTGAGCAAAGGAGCAGATTGTACAATAGGCAGAAGGAAAAAAAACCACCAGACCCTAAAAGCCACGTTGAATGCAAGTGCTCAGTGAGGCAGAGGTGCTAGAGAGAGGATGAGTGGGGGTCACATAATTGGGCTGTATTGATGCATATGCACAGCAAGGGGTGGGGTAAGGTAAGAGAGGCAGATTCAGTTTTCATCTCCCTGAACTTCAGGCTTCGCTGCTTAAACGTTTCAGTAACGTCAGCGTGCATAGCACAGAAAAGCTTGGTAAAGAGCAGAAGGTTAAAAATTAAGGTTGGAAAAAAAAAACCCAAACAAAAAAAAAAAGCACAAATGACAACAAAAGCACTACAAAAAAACAAAATCGAAAAACCCCACACAAAAACCCAAGCACCACAGAAGAAAACATTTAGGCCAAAAAGACTGATGAAATCAAGGTAGAGAGCACCAGGTTTGCAAAAAAGCTCAGCTGCTGACAAGGAAGCACAACTTCTTGAAAAGGCTGATCTGAGAGCCAGTACTTCGTTTACCCTAAAACTTTTGGCTATAAAAGAAAAGATATCCCGAGTGTAGAGGTCAGGGGAGAGGAACAGTGGGCAAATCGAAAGGTGGAAAGGCACACATATGAAAGCAGAGCTGACATCCTAAAAGCTCTGTGAAACCCTGTGAAAGCAGACTCCAGACGTCCTAAAAACCATTAAAAGCACACCCAGCAGGCACTGCCAACCCCTCCTACAACTGCCACACCAATGAGGTCTCACCACAGACTCTGGGGAGGAATTTTCAGCCATCTGATGCCTTTGCCTGGCTTGGATCTCACAGCTGCGGCTTGAGCCTCACAGAGCAGCAGCCAGCTGTCCTTGGCCTCCAGCCCACAGCAAACACATCTGGAACAGCTGGGGATGGCCAACTGCTGCTGGCCAGGAGAGGATTCATCATGGGGATTTAATCTTCTGCCTTCCGTGTGATGTTTTTGATGGAGAGTGAGGAACAGCCACTCTTGTGGTCACCTGGGCAGGCATCTGGGTGGGCTCTGCCCTGGACATGGCACTTTGTGCCTGGCAGCCCATGAACCACTGCAAAGGCTCCCTGGGCGGCTTGCAGCTCTTGGCTTCCTCAGGGAATGTGGTCCTGCACACCTGAGGCTCCTGCAGGCAGACTGCTTTCCATCCCACTCATCCTCAGGTAGTTGGGTTTGATTCTTTATGCCCCATCTTCAGAGCACCTTGCCCCTGACACCTTTGTTTTCCAGCATCTTGCCTCCTGTGAGAGTTCCCAAGGGATAAACTTTACAAGTCTCATTCTTCTTCACATTTATAGCACAACCTACGGCTGTGTCCAGGGAAATTTCTTTGCCCCAGTGTCCCCTGCTGTCCTTTAGCGGGGTTTGCACTCAGATGCTGTGTGACACGTTCAGAAATAGGATTACCCAAAGCCTCTTCCCTGCCTGGCACGAGGGGAGGTACAACTGAGCCATCTCCCCGCCTCTACACACCCACACCAAACCTTGGGTGACGTTTAGGGGACAGTTCTCATTTTGTCTTGGTTCTCTCTCCAAAGCACTTCCAGGGGACCTGGCACTGAGGCAGGTGTGAGATTTCCTGCTGCTTTTGGGGCACAGAAAGACCAGCAGGTGAGGGGGCTCCGCATCCCTTTGAAGGAGATAAAGGAGAATTAGGAGGAAGAGAATGAAATAATGTGATGGAGCTTCATTGCCAAGGACCAAACCGACCTCACTGCACATCAGCTGCCCCTCTAGGAAGAACCAGGGTTACCAGGATGTGATCCTTTTTAATTTTATGGTATTTTTTCCACTGGATTTTTTACCTTTCCTCTAAAAAAAAAAAAACAAAAACCAACAACAACTTTTACTTTGAAAATGTAAAATGAAACTTTTGAAAAAACTGCATTTTTTTTTCCTGTAGGGTCTTACGTTTCCACTTTAAGCTCTCTACAAGCCAGACCAGCAGTAAGAAAAATGAATTTTTCAGAGGAAACAGAACAATCTCTTTCAGCTCTTTTCTCCTTTTTATCCTTCTATTTTCACCTGAGTGACAAAGAAGTCAGAATATTTGAGCAAGTAATTACTGCCATAGTCCCTTTCTTTACTCCCATTTCACCAGCCTGAAAAGCAATTGAGGGGTTTTCATCACTTTGAGGAAGGTGGAAAGGCCTGGTAAGTCTTCTCATTAGAAGGTTAAAAAAATAAACCAGAATAAAAAAAAAAAAAGCTTTGTCAGGTGAAAATGGATGAGAAACCACCCATTTGAACCAGGTTCAACTCTTGTGCTAAGACATTCCTCAAAAAAAACCCCCCAAAATAAACCCAAAAAACCCCCTAGAAAGTAAAAA
This sequence comes from Mohoua ochrocephala, assembly GCA_013398855.1. Lineage (NCBI taxonomy): Eukaryota > Metazoa > Chordata > Aves > Passeriformes > Acanthizidae > Mohoua > Mohoua ochrocephala. The sequence continues at coordinate 1,998 of VZTA01021243.1, read as the reverse complement.
AAGAAAAAGAGGGTTTAGGACTTGCTGCTAAAGATACTTTTTTGAACCTAGGCTGATAATAGCAACCAGTTTGCAAAGTAAAGAAACTGCAAAGCTGCCTTTCTTTCACAGGCAAACCTCAGAGCCCCGGGAGCCAGGCAGTGCTGAGCACTAATTGATGCCGAGCAAGGAACAGTCCCAGCCCTGACCATGAGGATGGGTCTGAGGAACACCCTAAACCCACAAGAGGTGTTTCACAGTGGGATTTCACACCTGGAAAGGTGCTGGGAGATGACAGCCTGCCCCAGTCCTTGCTGCCGGAACATTTTTTGGTGAGATCCCACCTACAGGACTGCCCCCAGCCCTGAGGCCCAGCACAGGAAGGACGTGGAGCTGCTGGAACCAGTCTAGAGGAGGCACCAGGATGATCAGAGGGATGGAGCAGCTCTGCTGGGGAGAAAGCCTGGGAGAGCTGGGATTGTTCAGCCTGGAAAAGAGAAACTTCGGGGTGACCCAATTGTGGCCTTTTAGTGCCTGAAAGGGAGCCTACAGACAAGATGGAGAGAGACCATTTACAAGGGATGGAGTGACAGGACAAGGGGGAATGGATTCAAACTGACAGAGGGCGGGTTTAGATGGGATATTAGGAAAAAATTCTTTATTGTGAGGGTGGTGAGGCACCAGAACAGGTTGCCCAGAGAAGCTGTGGCTGCTCCATCCCTGCAAGTGTTCAAGGTTGGATGAGGCTTGGAGCACCCTGGGATAGTGGAAGGTGTCCCTGCTCACGGCAGGGGGTTGGAATGAGATGATCTTTAAGGTCCCTGACAAACCAGGCCATTCTATGGCACTGTGATAAGAACAGCTACACGTTCTCCCGCATTGCCAAGGGAAGGGAAACCACATCTGGGAAGGTGTTGGGCCGTGCAGGGCAGGACCTCTTTGCTCTGGCACTGATTAACAGCAGAACACCCTGTGTCAGGAGACCTAGAAAGAGGTCTCTCTTTTCTAGACCTCTGGAAGAAAGAGGTCTCTCCCTCCCCTCAGAGGGAGCTTGCAGAGGGATTCCCTCAGCTATTCACACATGGAGAGCCTTGGCAAGGCTGGCTCTGAAAGCTGCAGCAATACAGATGCTGTGCAAGCTCCCTCCGGGCCTTTTAGGCAGTGCCTGACTCAAATGGAAATCAATGCGAGCCTGGAGTCAACTGCTCCGGAGAGGAAAATCTCCATGCAGTGCCCAGCCCAGGCCAGCACCGAGCCCGGGGGTGCTGTCCCTGGCACGAAGGTGCTGTCCCAGAGGGGTCCAGTGGAGGAGCCACATCCAGACTGGGCTGGCTGCAACAGGCACTGCCATCCCATGGCTCTGACCAGCCCCACCACCCCACGAGAAACAAGTGTCAGAATATCCTGAGCTGGAAGGGACACACAGGGATCAAACTCTAGCTCCTACCCCTGCACAAGCCACCCCAAGAGTCACATCACTTGCCTGAGAGCGTTTTCCAAATACTTCTTGACCTCTGTCAGGCTGGTGCTGTGACCACTGCCCTGGGAAGCCTGTTCCAATGCCCCACCACCCTCTGGGTGAAGAACCTGTCCCTAATATGCAACCTCAACCTCCCCTGACACAACTTCAGCCATTCCCTCGGGTCCTGTCACAGGTCACCACAGAGCAGAGATGGGTGCTGTCCCCTGTGAGGAAGCTGTAGGCTCCTGAGGTCTGTCCTTCTCCAGGCTGAACAGATCAAGTGACTTCAGCAGCTCCAGACCCTTCACCATCCCTGCAGCCTCCTTTGGATGCTCTCGAACCTCTTTAGATCCCTCTTACCCAAAACTCTCTTACCCAGTGGCACCCAAAACTGCTCCAGCACTCGAGGTGAGAGCAGAGCGGGACAATCGCGTCCCTGTCCCAGCCGGCGCTGCTGTGCCCGGTGACCCCAGGACAGGGCTGTCCCCCAAGGACAGGGCTGCCCCCCAGGACAGGGCTGGCCGTGCCGGCGCTCTCTGCCCCCCAGGACAGGGCTG
>VZTA01021242.1:372275-391442 GCA_013398855.1 Mohoua ochrocephala | reverse complement strand
TATAATATTTATAATTTAATTGTACAAAACCAAAATGATATCAAAAATGATAAACCATTAGAACTATAAAATTTTGCCCTTAAAAAGTGATGACTGTGCCTCTGTTAATGAGCATGGCATTTGTTTTTGAGGAGGGAAAAATGAAAGGGAAGGAAGGCAGGGGAACTTCTCTCTGGAGATTTCCTTTCACATCACATCATTTCAGAACTGGCCTGTGCCTATCTTGATTATTGCTTTACCTTTGGTTCCAATGAATGCAATGTTTTCTTAAGTGTCAGCTACAATTTTAAGCAAGTGTTTGACATCTGCCTCCAGAGCAAGAGATTTGCCTTAGTTCAGTGAAGGCTTTTTGTTCATTTTGCTTTCCTTCCCAAATGATGCAATATGGAGTAAAACCCAACATTTTTGAATATGTGGGACTTGTATAAATTTTGCATGCTGCATAAGCTCCTTCTGAAGTGGCAGTGTACACTGAAATGTAAAGTACAGAAACACCTGAATTTCCTTTATTTTTTTTTCTCTCTTTTCTCTCTCCATGATTTCAATACCAAACCTGATTGATTGCTGAAGGACCTCCAGTTAAAAAAGATAAAAAAGAGACCAAGGGAAAATCAGAAACCTGAACCCTAGTCATCTGTGTGTCCTGATTGTGAAACAAAGTACCGTATCAAGCTGGTATAGCCTTATTTGTTGCCTGTGCAAAAAATAAGGCTGCCTTGTCCTTTTTTTTCAGTTAAAATGCAGGCCACAGTATATTTTGTATAAAAATCAGTGCACATGGTACATTATGGCATTTTAATCTCCAAATATTGGTTTAGTTATGCTGCACTTCAAGCATGATTATTAATACTGAAATTGTACAGAATTTGTAAGATGGCCTTTCTTCTGTGGGCAACCTCAGCACGTAGTAGTGAAGCACATCCTCTCTCATGCAGGTAGCTAATGCTAATACCATTCCCTGTTTCAGTAATAGAATGTGCAGCACAGCCTGGAAATTTTGATTCATGTTGGGTGTTTCTGTGAAGACATCACTTTTTATTAAGCTTTTTTACCTTGCTTCAGGATGTTATGTCATGTCTGTAAACCAAGAACATTTGAAGCCCCATTTGAACTGCCTTATACTTTTACATGAATGAATTCTGTATCATGGCTGTCTGCCTCAATTTAGGTTTGCACGAGTCAGAAACTCTGCAGTACTTTGAGGAGGAAAGTGAGTGATATTGAGACTCAGCTACCAACTCTACTTGAAGCCAAAATGCTGGCTGTTTCAGGTAAGTTTTTAGTGATGAGAAGGACTAACATTGTTAAGGAGTGTATTAGAGCAGTTATTGACCTCTTCATAACAGACTTGCTAGGAAAACTTGTTCATGTGCTTGTGTAGTTCCCTTGAAGTCATGATCAGCCCGGCAGAACAGGGCTATGCCGTGCCTCATGTAAGGTACTTCAGGCCCCTCTCCACAGTTTGGAACTCCTGGCAAAAAGCTGATGCTGTGTGGTAGGCAGTAAACAGGCGAAACACATGGTATGTTTCCATAGGTGAAATTGATATATAATCGTCAATAGCTGTTCCAGGACTCTACAAGTTACATTTTTAGAGCTCTCTAGCTAAGCTATAAATTTATAGCTAAGGTATCATAATTACAAGTGTGGCTTTAAATGACCCTTTAAAATGGAATACAATAATTGGCAGCTTCTGCTGTTCAGATCATTAAACCACTAATGTTGGCAGCAGAAGAGCAATTTCATCCTTGGAGCACCCAGGCATGTTTATTTACAACCAGTAAAACACTGAAATGTGATTAGAGAGTCTGATACATAGCAGCCTTACATGGCACTTGCTTGGGATTGATGCACTGTTCACCAAGGAAAAAAGGCAAATTCTTTCTCTTAAGCTGGAAGAGGTGGGTTTTCTAATCCGGCAAATGGTTTGCAAATATTTCAGTAGGTGTCTCTCTGCTAGACACCTGCCTCAGAGAGGAAGCTGAGTAGAAGGGAATGTGGACTAGAGTGCAAGGAGTTTTCCAGTGTTACACTGAGTAAAGAAAGGCTAAAGGGTTTTTAATACCCGTCAAGATGAGATGTAGCTCTCCATATGTGATTTACCTTTTCAATTGTGTACAAGAATCTATATCGCACCTACAGATTATTTTAAAATGAAACCTTGCACAGTGTCACATGTTTTGTTTGCCAGAAGTGGATAATGTCAGGCTTGAGCAAAGTCCTAAAGGAAGTTAAAGCCCAGATCTTGTGTTGGTGCTGAGCATGCTCAATTTCCTTACTTCTCGTAACACCTTTTTTAAATGGAAATCGTCTTTATTTCTCTCTCCACCTGTAAGAGGTAAATCAGGCAATTGTCCTTCTCTGCCCATAGGCTGTGTAAATGTAGGTAATTTTCTCACTTTCAGAAATGGGGTTTTATGGCTTGGGAACAAAACAGCCCATATACTGGACATGCAACTACGTGTAGGAAGCAGTTGGCCAGAAAAGCTGTATCTCAGTCTGACACTTGGAGAGAGTGAATGACAACTGGAGGAACATTTCCAAAACATTCGTAACAGTATTTTATACTTGTTAGCTCTTAAAAGAGGTTGCTTGTTTCAGGAATGAATTCCAAAGGCAATTTAATGCTGCTCTTTCTATAAACTGTTTTTACAATTCTTTGACTGCCTTTCTATGCTTTTTAAGAAGTGTCAGTGCAATTTCTTCGTACTGATAAGAAGCACTGTTTCTTTTTCTACTCTTGCTTCAGGGAATTTTAATGACTGTGAATGGTACAATCCTAATTTGTTACTAAGGCAAAATTCTACATGGCATGGTTGAAAATCAAGGACAAAAGGTAATTCGGTGACAGTGGATACTGTAATTTCTTTACTTCATTCTAAGCTACAGATACATTTAGTCAATGTGGTGGCACTTGTTTATGTAAAATGCAGAGTGGTATACAGAGGACACAGGGGAGATACAAGAATAAAAAGAAAATTATTTCTCTGAAGACCTGAAAGTAAAAAAGAAAAAAAAATCTGAAAACACCAGAAATAGTCTTAAAGCATGAAGTGAATAAAATCGGAAAAGCCAGGATACAGAGTGAATTGCAGCTAGCTAGCAGAGAAGCAAGTCAGGAAGAAAAGATTTGTTAAAGGCAGAAGAAAGAGGAAGGAAGAGATAAAAATAGTGGGAGTTTTGTTGGCTTTTTTTTTTTTTTTTTTTTTTAATAAGGCAAAACCAGCGAATAGTGGATAATGGAGAAGGCTGAATTACTTAAGTTTCTGTGTATTCGTGTGTTGGGAGTAAATGATTGACACCTCGTAAGGAAGGCATAGTTAAGAAGAGCAGGCCTTAACCTTCTAAATACTGGCTAAGATGTAAGCAAGATACTTTATGTACACAATCCCTGATCTTTCATATTCCCTGATCTGTCAGCCAGCAATGTTAGTGAGCAGCCTGGATATATTCAATTGTTAGAAGTTGGAAGCATGTTCGTTTGGGTAATTTGCAATTATTTAAGGGTAGTCTTGGAACAGCATGACATTCAGAAGGAATTATAGTGTGCATATGTAAATATGCAGTAATAATAAAGTTTGGTGGTCGTAGTTAGAGGTTTTCATGTAGTCTGGAAACATCAGGCAGGCTAAAATGTCTGCTACTTCTACTTCTTTTTGTGTAGCAGATAATTCATTCAGACAGTCTCTTCAAAAACACTACTAATGGATACTGAGAACAACTGTTTTGCTCTATACAGATGTCACATCATTTTTGATTAAAGTAGCATTTTTCTTGAGGAAGCGGGAAGAGTTAAGTGTCTTTGGAACAGTGTCAAAGCAAAAAGGTGACTGTATCCCAAAAGTTAGATTAGATGAGCTAAAGAACAGAGTTATTAAGTGAAAATTAGCTTTCAGAGCTTATATGTGGTGACTTAATGATGTGATGACTTGGAAAGCATGATATATACCTCAGCCTTTAATGGCTATCTTGACAGCTTCAGACAACATTCCTTTGCTACATGGACTGTACTTTCTAATACAAATACATTGATTTAAAATACTGATGTATTTGCACCAAAAAAAGTAAGAATATAGTTGATCTTATTTTTAGAGGAAAATACCACAATAAATGCAATGTAAGCATAAGAGTTCTGTTAGTCCTGTCAATACAATACCTCGGATTTTAAGGCTGTATGATAAATGATACTGTAAAGACGTAAGAGACAATACTCTGTATATAATTGCCTCTCCTTCCTATTTTTTCATCCTGGGAAGAAGTATAAAATTAAATTTGGAAGAGAAAAAAGAAAGTTTGTGAATATTCAGATTATTGAAGGCCATAAAATAAATTGAATTAAATTACAGTGGGCTTTCGTATGGGAAAAAGAAAATAAGCCCATACTTACATGTTCAAGAGGCATTTCTATCAACAGTTACAATTCAGAACCTTTATATCAACACCTCGCTTACTTCTGATTGGCCTGTTGGGACAAATAATTAATAATTAATACTCCAGAGATGCTAGTCCAGAATTTTCCTCCCAAGATAATTAGTTTTTATAATATATGTATAAAAACCTATATTTTTCCAGTTTATAAGTCAGTAGCTTTATGTAATTGTAGATAACAAGCACTCCTGATGTCGTGAGGTGTTACTGTAGATATGCACTTTTGTAAATTCTCATCAATGAACTGTTACAGTTTAGCATCTAGTAGGTATTTTTTTTAATTACAAGAAAACACCTTAATGTCAGTGCTTAGAAACCTGCGTGTGATTTTTCTAACAGCTGCTTCTTACAGTGGCTCTTAACGTGCTTATAAAATTTCGTAGTCAGTTATAGGAAGAACATGACAGTACGTTATACTCGGTTCTTTTTTTCAGTATTGTGAGACCGTTTAGCATGAAATTTTTCTAGGGAATAAATTTCAGATGAAATAATTGGAAGCTGGTAAGAAAATTCAAGTAGGATGATGTTTAAGCAAGTGTGAACACAACTGTAGAAATATTATTGAAACTTATTTTCATATTTTGAGCTGTTTTACACAAGAGGAAATGATAAGAAATTGTGTGTTTCTGGTTTTTCCTTAGTGAGAAAATAATTTCAGAATAAGAGGGAGGATGCAAACTAAAATGAATTTTTAGTCCTGTTTCATCTGTTTCCTATATTTGAATAAAAGATGTTTATTGAAGTACATTTTACAGTGTTTTCATAGACTCTTTGAGAACTTTTTTCCTCTTGAGAATGCATATTAGCGTGGGACTGGGTAGCCAGAAAGTGGCTTAATGGGAAGCTAAGCAGGCATGAATGAAATACTGTGTTTATCATGCAGTTATCCATGAGATGCATGTCATTAACTTTCCTTCTGTCTTTGCAAACACAAATTAGATCTCAACACAGGAGTTAGAGTGAGGTGACTTGTAGTTTAAAAAAATAAAAAATTGATCTTAAAACTGTCTATACCAGTAGGAGATCATGTGTCATGATCCTGTAAATATCATTACCTCTATTTCATTAAGTATTGACAAGTGAGAGCTGCTTGGAAATGATGTTGTGGGATGATTTCCAGCAGTACAATAAGGGTTTTTTCCTTATGTCAATGTAAAAGCGTAGTTTTAGAAATAGCATGACATAAATACTAGATAGCCTATTTCACGAAGCTTAATGTTAAGGCTGTTGCCTCTTTGGCTGCGCTTTGATGCTTATTTAGGGCAAGTTCAGCATGGATCCAGCTGTAACAAAAAGAGCCCCCAGTTTTCCAGCTTTGGTGCTAAGTATTCCTGTTGGGAATGCGTAGGTTAGAGAGGGGACGGAGCCATAAGGCTGGAAGATGCCAGTGCAGGCGAAAGGACATTTTCAGCCATCCATCTGTGGTTTATGTTAATGTGGATGCCTTGTTTGCGTGCTGTGGTCTGTTATTTCACGCAGAAATGTGAATGGACACATAGTTCTTGGTAGGATATCGAGTTCTTCCCCAGACATGCCACATACAGCTCTTAATTTGTCTTTCACTGGAAGGTAGTGGTGTTCCTGCTTCCTTTATCTTTTCTGTTTCTGAGAACTGTTGTTTGGTAATGGTTGCAGAACTTGCCTAGTCTTAGAGGCAAAAATAACAATGCCTCTTTGTGCCTTCTCGTGAAGGCTCAGTTTTTTGATGAATTGGAGTCCAGCAGAGGTCTGCATCTTGTCAGATGACATGGCTCGTTCCACTCTTTCCTTTTCCTGATTCCAGCAGCAGTCTGGGTTGATGGATCAGAGGCATATTGAGATTAATTCTACTTCGTGACTGCGGTGTCTGGTTCCAGCCTTCAATGCTGTGTATGGTCATGTCTTCCCACCACAGTTGCTTTACACTCCACAAAATAAAATTTGCCACCGTGTATTGGTGCAAGCATTTTGGCACACCTGCTAACTCATTTGAAAAATAATGCTAGTGAGTCCCCCAAACCAGCTTTCACATTGTTCCTCAGGCTTCAAACAGCTCTGTGTTGTGGTTTGTCCCCAGCCAGCAGTTAAGTACAACGTGGACATTCTCTCTGCTCACAGTGGGGAGGAGAATTGGAAAAAAAAATTAAAACTTGTGGGTTGAGGTAAGAACAGTGTAATAACTGAAACAAATAAAATATAATACTGATGATAAAAATGACAGCAATAGTAATGGTAATGAAAACGAGAGTGAGAGAGGCATAAAGCCCAAGACAGGCAAGTGATGCGCAATACCAACGGAGTGATGCTTACCACCCACACACCAGTGCCCAGCCCGTTTCCAGGCAGCGATTGGTCCCTCCCAGCCAACTCCCCCAGTTTATTTGCTGTCTATGATGCTCTGTGGTATGGAATATCCCTTTGTCCAGTTTGGATCAGCTGTCCTGGCCGTGCTCCCTCCCAGCTTCTGGTTGTACTTGCTTGCAGAGCATGGGAAACTGAGAAGTCCTTGATTTTAGGCTAAGAGCTGCTCAGCAACAACTGAAAACATCAGTGTGTTATCAACATTATTGTCTGCCTAAATCCAAAACACAGCACTCACTGTACCTTCCACTAAGAAGAAAATTAACTCTATCCCAGCCAAAACCAGGACATTATGCTGTTTGTCTTTTTAATCTCATTTTCAAGTCAGACTGCTGGATGTTACTGGCTTTCAGTGAACTTCAAGGATAATTCATTGTAGCTGAAGTTTCAGCATAATATGTGACCAGACAGCAGAAAATATTTTCTTCTGTTGGAGAAGTCAGTCATGAAACAACTTACTCTCTTACGCTCCTCTTACCCAAGCGGCTATCCCTGGAGCAGGAGAGAAGGTCAAATTATCTCTTTGGCAGCTCCTTTTCTGTGGTTTTGTGCTCAAAGGAGACATGTTAGATGGGAGAGCTGTGAAGGGAAGGTGCTATCACCCTGTAGAAATGCTGCACTGTGGTCTGGAGGGGATGAGAGGAAACGCTTCTGGAAAGAGACAGTGATGTCCCTCTTTCCATTGTTACCACTGATTTGAAATGTTATTACTTTTGGGTTTATTTATTTGCACTCTCCCCCTCCCCCCACCTTTTTTTTTATTCCTGGGTTGTTGTGTGACTGATTCAGTCCAGGTACAAGAGGCTCTCTGTGACTGAGAATTGCTCCTCCACATGCATGTCTGTGGGGTCTCTCACCTTCTCCTAGATGGCAATTACCTTCCAGGATCACGTCAATCATTCAGCTGTGTTATGCTTCATAAAAGCATTGACATGTGTTATTGCTTAAAAACAATAATTGCAATTCAAATATGCTGGATTTCTGTAAAATGTTTCGGGAGATGGTAGACTGTCCCTCATTTGCAGTTTATTTTTTCAGAGGTGCAAACACACTGGCAGTGCTTCCAGAATCTTACATTTCTGTCATGTCTTTAGCTTTTTTCCTTTCCTTTGTGAGTAGGTGAATGATATTTATTTTCTTCAATTTCTTTTGTGGTGCTGAAATCACTTTGTATCCTCATTAATCACAGGGTGGAGGATTTTCAGCCTTGAATTCCAGTGCCGTTGATAGATACTATGGTGGCAAATGCCCTAAGCTAAAATGTAAATTTCCACTTTCTTATGAATTATTAAAGGTAGTGCTGTTAGTATACGAAGAATTAATTTATAGATAATGATGAAGAATGACCAGTCTATTCTTTGTTACATTTAAGCTAGTGTCCAATAGATATGCTTTAGTATTAATGAAAAAATTACTCTTTTGTTTGTACTACAATGAGCATGTTTTCAGTGGGGCTGAGACTTCTCTCTCTGCTTCTAGTATAAATAATGGTAACTGTAATTGTATGTAACTTCTGCCATAAATATGAGAAAAAGTGTGAGTGAAAAATGTGTGGACCCTTAACTTTGTCTTTATATTGTGAAGGGGGAAATATTTAATAAAGTTTAATTAATAACGTATTTCTTGGGGTTTTTTGCAAAATCAGATGGATTTCAAACCATATTTTTAGTCAATTTGTTGCTGGCACATGGTATCAAAATAATGATTTTTTACTTCAAAGCTACTAAATGGGCAACAATCTGCCCAATATAGTAAAATCTCATGGTAAGCTGTTATAATGAGCGGGAGTTTGTGGAACATAACTATATGTATGTATATAAAAAATATTTGGTGTGCAGAGTACTTATTTAGCTGTAGCCATACAAGTAAAATTTTAGGAAGAGAGGAAATAAGGGAAATATACTCATGTTTACAGTAAGTAAAAGCAATTATATAGCTGTTTTCTGCCTGGGGATTTTTTTTTTAGTTTTACTGTTTTTCCAGTGCGTATTGTTGTGCTTGATTTGGCTGGTGTTTTTGGCATTCACATCAAGCCTCTGGAGCTTACCTGATGTCACTTTCTGTAGAGGATGAAGGAAGCATGGGAGGAGAGAGCCCCAGAGGGCAAGATTAAGGAGGAAGATTTAACTTCTTTTGTTGCTGTCTTTTGAGATAATGGTAATGTTCAGTCCCCCAAAGTGAAGTGTGCATACCCAGTTCCTTATGACAGTGCACTGCAAGCACATTACCTGTTCAGAGCACTGGATACTGCAAGCTCGCTGCCCCACTTTGCACCCAGTGTGTTTATATGGGCATGTATGCAGGGGCTAAAATGGCACATCTCCAGCACGCTTCAGTGCAAGACAAGGAGGAAAGATGGGAAAAGTGGCGTCTTGCTCTTCAGTCCCCTTCATAGAATCTCTGTCTCATGTCCTGGTTTAGACCAGAATCTCAGCTTTGGTCTTAGACTATTAATGCCTTAGCTTTGTTTTCTCTGTGCAGATTTTCTGAGATTTTCAGTCCTGTTGGCTGCATGATTTTTGAGTTTCCTGGGAAGAGTTACACTGACTTAACTAATATCAGCCAACTAGAACTCTCTCACTTATATGGCTGTGTAAAACATAGCTCTGAGTGGTGGCAAAGTAACAGCTATTGTGTTCACTTAGGCAAAATAATTATTTAATCATCAAAAAGAGGAATTTTAACATTTTGAGGATATTAGAATAAAATATCTTGACATATGTCTTCAGAATGTTTCTATGGCATCCAGTGTGACATTGTCTCAACAAAAAAAAAACCCCACAACAAAACAACACCACCAAAAAACAACCCAGGAGGGTGTGTTTTTCAATGCTGGCAGCTATGGATTATATATTAATTTTTTAATCAACCTCCTTATGGCATTTAGAAAGCAGTTACTTTTGTTGCTGTGGTTGAGGTCAGAGCTCACTGATAATGGTACTTGTGATGTATGAGTTTTTATATGCTCTTCTGAATTTTCACTGCAGACTTTCAGACATTTTTGCTGTCGTGGGAAGCTGCATCAGGTAGGGTGTCTTTTTGGCTTTTGGGTATGTATTGGATGCCATTTCCTTATGGGCTCAGTTTTGATATAAACTTCTCCTCTGGGAATTCAGATCCATTCAGTATACATAAAACTTTCATATGCAATATCATACCTTTTTCCTTGCTGTCCTCTGAAATGTAACAGCAGGCTCCAGATTCTAATGAAGATTTTGTCACCTTCATGTTTTATTAAGGCTCCTGTGCTTTGATGCCTGGGATGAGTTCAGGCGAATAAAAGTGGACTCAAGTCTTGTTGCCTTAGAAGCATCTGAATATTTGCCATTTTTCCAGTCATTTTGTCTTGCTTATCTTGCTGCTTTGTTTTGCCCATTTGGCAACATAAATTAAGGTAGTAGAATTTGTGCTGTTGTTTCCCAGTAAAGCACTGGTAAGCCATAAGATCCTACTATTTGTAAAGCACATTTATAGTTATTTAATAGTATAATTCTTTGTAAGACAGAAGTGGCAAATAGGATTTTAACTGGGAATTAGAAATGAAGGACTTTTGACCTGTTAAAAAGAAACAAGCAGATGTCAGCTTTAAATGAGGAAGAGGTTGAATGAATCTATCATAGCCTTGGGACTAAAAAAACCACCAAAAAACCAAATGCAAAGCAAGACTACCACACTTAGCAATGTCCAGTCTTTAAACCTGACTTATTTGATAAAGTATTTTCCAAAATTTTGGTAAGAGCAGCCTCCCTTTGGCACACCTGCCTTCATACAGCCACTTGAGTTTTCAACAGCATCTTTGCTCCAGGAGAATGGCTGTAGGTGTTTGGTGGAAGTGCTCGTGCTCACTCTGGCATTCTGGAGGAATGGTGCCTCTCTTGGCAGCTGCTGGTGGTGGTTTGCCATCTTCTGACCAGTGTAAATACTTGCAGCCCGTTCTTGCTTCCTTGTCTTGAAGACACTGAACAGCAGCCAAACTGTTCCCTTTTAAGACTTTGTGACCAACACTTTGAAGACACCAGGTCAAAAAGATATCATGCCATAATTTAGGATATTCTGATGTGGATTTGGTTGTTTGGATTATGTGTCAATATTTGAAAATAAACTTCTTAACAGATCTGTTGTGTCCAAGCAACAGTACATTGTATTGCTGAAACAAAACCAAAAAGAAACCCTTATATCTGAATAATGCTGGTGGTATTATAAAGTGAGTTCGAGAGTCTAAAGTACCTCAGAAGCTGATGAGACATTTGTGTGACTGGATATGTTTTATTAATATTCGCTTCAAGGCTAAATCTTCTAAGTGCCTTTACTTACTAGATACCTTTACTTATTAGATCATATCACCACATTTTTGCTAATTTAGGATGATAGCAGAGTTTAAGTCTTATGCTAGAAATCTTCTTTTTTTTTATTTTGCAATTCTATAGGGAAATTATATTTAAGAATTCTTTAGAGTAAAGTGTGGGGGTGGGGTTCGGGGTTTTTTTGTGTATTTATTGACTTGAGTTTTTTTCTCTCCAGCCAAGTATCTCAATCATTGAAAAGGTTCTGGTACAGCTATGAAAATGTAGAATTGTAATAGTTACTCTGCTGCTATTTAAAAGTAATTTGATGGTTGAGTATCTCACTGTCATTTTCTATTTATTATGGAAGACTTTGCGAAGTAAGGAAACAGCTTATAAAAATGGTGCTGCAGCTGCTTATAAAAATGGTTTTCAGAATGGTTAAGTGGATAAATGTTACTAGGCTATACTCTAAACCACTTGGGAGTTGAACTTTTTGCTCTGGATCCCTGTCCAAAGGAACCAGACATTTTTAAAAGCTCCCGAACAGTGTGAGCTGGAGCTGCCGAGGCATTCTGCCTGACTGTGACATTTCATGCTTCAGGGAGAGCCAGAAGTGAAGAGTTGTGACTTCTGAATGTGTTCTCTGAGCAGAACATCTCCCCGTGGTCTTTGCATGAGGTGCAGGTCATTTAAGAAATGCAATGTGTCATTCATAAACAACCTTCTGGTGCTTGTTACAAAAGCCAGTGCAGGGCTGCTTTGTTCAAGGAGGCAATATTTCAGGGTCCAGCAGGTTGACAGCCTCTGTTTCAAATGGACTGTGCGTTGAGGGGTCCTCCAAAAGGAGAAGATGGTCTGATAGATCTCACTGCAATGATCAATGAGTTACAGTATGGCATTATTTGAAGTGTGAACCCTTAGGAACAGGTTTCCTGAAAAATGTAAATTGTATCAATAATTAAAGAAAATACCATTTCTCTGTGTGTAAGGTTAAATCAGCTACAATTATTATTCTTGTAATATTAATGAAATGCATGCTTGCAAAGCAGTTTTTCTTTTTTCCCCCCCAATTGGTCTTTCAGTTGCTGTTGGGAAGTATAATTGCCTAATTTCCCAGGATTGCTGTGTAAGCTACGGATGTTGCAAGTGTCTGCTTCATTGTCTTTTTCCTCTTTCTTCCCCCTGCCCCTACAAAACACGCAGGAAGTAATTTCGGCACTGCGAAGGATCTTGCAGAAGAAATAAGATCATTAACATCTGAGAAGGAGGGACTGGAAGGACTTCTCAATGAACTGTTGGTTCTGAGTGCCAGAAATACACGAAAATTAGAGAGAATTAAAGATGATTACAGCAGACTGAAACAAGAGCTTGAACAAGGAGAGACTGCCTTTGGTAAGTAGTTTACAGATTGTTACAGCTTTTTTGCTCAGTCCTGATCTCCTGGAGGTGTGCTGGGTTTGATGAATCATTCTGCATTTCACAAAACATGCTGATTGTTCTGAGGGAAGTCTGGCAATGATCTAGATAAGCAGTATGTTCAGTATGTTCAGCTGTTTCCCCTGGAGTTGGGGGAGGCCCTGGGGAACGAGGGATACCCCAGCAATATACCACTTTTGGAATTCTGTCTTAGCCCAGTTCTCACAACCTTTCTTTTCTGAGCCCATTTTTATCATGGTGACGATGGCGCTGTGCTTGTAATTCACACACAGAGGAACATGTGGTCTTTATGCAGAAGCAGCAGATGTGTCTGGGGGTGACGATAGGCACATGTTTAGTTATAACTTTATAACTAAGTGCTCAGTGTGCACATATATAACACATTTGGTGGTGGGTCTGAACGTATGAGGTGCAAGGGATGCCTGATTCTGAAAGCAAGAGTTCTCATAGCAAATGTATGTTTGAGGGGGAGTTTAAACAGCTTGCCGAGTGCTGCTCTCACGCAACTATGAGCAGTGTGCTTGGGTTGTAGTGTCATGGTGGAATTGGAGAGGTTGTCTGCAATTACTGGGAAAGCTACTGACAAATTATCAAATGGCAAAGTCAGTCCTAGACTTGACTTACTCTCTTGTCTGCTGTACTCAGCTTCTGAAGTTTAAGCAGATGAAATGGCCTTGCTGCTTGCTTAAATGAAAAGGTTCAGTAATACTTGATTGACTACAAATGTGCAGTTACTATAATTACCTCTAAACAACTAGGTATAATTCTGAGAGCTCCTTTAAAGCTCTAGGATTTTGAGATGTCTTTCCTTTTTCAGGATCTTATGAGCAGTAGGTTGGGTGAAGAGAAGAAGGTGCCTCTGTTTTAGAAGCGTGTGAAATTTCTTCATAGGCAAGTGGATAAGTAGAGGTATCTTAGAAACAAAAAGATTTGTCGGCAGCTGGATACACCTAAGACAATGTTTTCAAAATGCATAGAATAATATACATACACACACACTTCTAGATAAGAACTTGCTTTTTCAGAATCCAGATAAATTTTTTAAAAAATGATTCGTCAAATTTAGTGCATTGTGATACAAACCCAGAAATGCACATCAGGCAATGCTTCTTCGTTCCTTGGATTTTCAAGCAAGTTGAAAAGGGTTCTGACCTTCTAATCAGTCTGTTTTGTTTCTCTTTCATTTCTAGGACAATTAAACTTCCTATAGTACACATGTACTTTCTCATTTGTGTTTTCATTCAGCAGGATGTTAAATAAAGCCTCTTCAAGACTCTTGGTGAAGCAACAGAAATGCTATCAGTTCATACCAGTTCATCAGTTTTTCCCTTTTGCATTTATAAAGCTGTAAGGACGTACCTTCTTTACATGACCTCTACTGTCCCACAATTTGTGACAATAAATTTCAAAATACTGGGTGTTTACTATGTAGATTTTCTTTTAATTTACTGTGATCCTGTAGGCATAAGGAGAAATTTATCCTTGTGTTAAAATAAAATGCTGTCAAGCAGATACTAGTCAGAGATGCATAAACTGAAACCTGACAACTTCCCTTTTTGTCGTCCCTGCTCCCTTTACATGTGATCTACCTTTTTTTCTCCTTTAAAAAAGGGAAATATTTGAGAACACTAGCATGGGTTTGATACCAACACATTTAACTGAATGTAAGCCTTCAGATACACTCTGGAAAACAGTATGCAGATGATGTCTTGAGGAAGAGAGGCCACCTTTATGAAATAGTGTTATTTCGCACAGCACTTTTATGTCTAGAGAATAAAGCACAAAGAATTGGAATACAATTTTGTTGCCATTTGTTTCTGCTGTTGTTTGCAAGAACTGGAGATAATTGTGTTGGCTTTGTCTGCACTGTGAAAGGTGTGATTTGAGTTGGGGTAGCTGACCTGACTTACTTCACAGCCTTAGGCCCGGTGTTTCATTTATGCCAATAAAACCTTTGTTGCTGCAGAGAAAGGCAGTTCTGCCTTTTTTTTTCCTGTGTTCCTGCCCCAACCCATGCACTAGGTCAGGGTTAGGGTTAGGTCCTATACGTGTCTATTTCTGTGTCATCTGGCACTTGAATTGTTGTTTTGTGCCTGTGAGCTTCTTGAAAACTTACTTTGATTTTTTTTTTTTGCTGAACACGATACTATTTTGTATGGAAAATATTAGACAAAAAAATTAAATGTTAAAATATGTGTGTATGTTTGTCTTTCTCTTGTGTATAAATTGGTCACCTATTTCTTACTTCATTAATAATTGTTGATTTCTCACAGTAATGCAGATATAAGGAAGCAGACGTCAAGGGAAGAGACTTAATCACACAATAATCAGAGCTGGAATTTTAAACAGGACACATCATTAGCATGTTAATGAATTTTCTCACTCTGTGCCAGCTGCCCAAGTATAAAAGATATTGCAGATGTAGTGCAAAAATCAGGCTTGGCTTACTGCACTGAGAGCTGTCAGTGCTCCCTATAAAGGAAATTTGACAAAAAATCCTTTCGTATTTTTAGAGATGCTCAAAAATATGTTTTTCATGTTGGATAATAGAAGCATTGACAAGTAACACTATGTATTAGCATTTTAGGATGAATAGTACTAATTTGCCCTTTAGACATTGACTTTCTTCTGAGGCTGTCAAAATGCTGCTATAAAAGTGATGAACTTTTATTGCCATTTTACAGATAGGAAAGCCAGGGACTTAGAGGTCATGTAATTTTACCTGAAATGGTGGTGAAACAGTTTCCCAGTTGATGGTCTAGCATCAATCCTGATTGAATCAATCACTTGCCATAAACATGTGAAACCAAGTGGTGCTGTGATTCCGTGTGAGCTTTATGTTCTTCTGGACCGCAGTCTAAGCCATGATGGTTCTGGGAAAATCGCTGAAGCTCTTGTGCTTGATCATTGAGCAGACCTGTCTTATAGAGTCAGAAAGTTCTGTTGTGGCAAAGAAGAGAACTGCTTTACAGCCCAAAACAACCAAACTTGCGTTCCAGACAAGTGAAGCTTAATTTTTTGCCTGTCTGCCAAACTGTTGGACTGTGCTTATAAATCCCGGCTTGGGTTGATTGGCATTTGTAACCCCGGGCTGGAAAGGAAACCTACCCTCTTGCTGTAGTTTCCTCACCACCAGTACTGATGGGTGAGTTTTCCTACCTCGTCTGCTGATTTCTTTTCCTGGCTGCTCTCAGCCTTTTTCTGCCCCTGTTACCGTTCTGGGAAAGCATCTCCTGTAAGTAATGTATGTACACACACAACTAGGGGGGACCGTGCTTCCCGATCTAATTGCTAGGTTGTGCTTGCCAAGTCATGTTAAGTAGAATTTCTATACTGAATTAATTTCTGGAGGAAATATAAAATAAAGGCTTTCATGCACACGAAAATAGCTTTTTAACCCTTTTAAAAAAAACCCCAAACCCAAACTACTGTTTGAAGGCTGATGTTTCAGTCTCTCTCCTCAACTCTTGTTACCATCCTTGAGTTTTATTGTCTTAGAAATTGCTTGTGTAAATCCTAAAGCTCTTACCAGCCTGCTTGTACAGTAAAGCTTTCTGGAATTGAACAGATACATTTATTAGACAAGGAACTGGATGTAGCAGAGGGGTTTCTTGGGGAGCTGGAAGTTTCTTTCACGCTCAGTTTTACTTTTTGTTCAATACACACACTCTGCATGCTTGCATGGAATATCTCACCGTGTCTTGTCCTTTTAACAGAAGAAAAACCTATCAGAGTCCATTTTTTTATCTGCTTTTTTAAAAAAATAAAAACCCCCAATGTTTTGGCTTTAGAATACTACTTAGGAATAAAATATTTTCAGAATGTACTTCGAAGAATAGCAAAAATTCTACTATTCTTTTTATAGTCAAAAGCTGCATGTTTGACTGTTATGGAGGATGCAATTAATTAGTCTAAAACTTAATATTGTGTGGACAGCAGAAACCACTAGTGGTGCTGCTTAATGTAATACTCGCTATTGCATACTGAAATATTTATGAAAAGAAGGTTCTGTGCTTCATGTACAATTGTATAGGATGTGATTTATCAAACTATTAATGACCATTTGCTACAAAGCATTTTTATTCTCTTTCAAAGACATTTTTATTCTCTTTCAAAGACATTTTTATTCTGAGAGGTGCAACACAGAAAGTCTTACAATAGAGACACATGCAGCGTGCTTTGCACTGGGAAACCTACCGTTTTTGTTTGTTTAAATATTTGTTTTTAATAATAGCTATAATAAAAAAGCTTCTCTATTTCTCTTCACAACTGGTCTTTGGAATGCTATTTGAAGGTGTCTAAAGATTATCAACCATTTTACACCATTTTCAATTGTTGCAAAAAATACCAACTAAGTATGACATAAACCCATGTGCCTATGGCATAACCAGAATGATTCCATGTTTTGTGTTACTGATTTTTCAGGTGGTGGCTTTAATGTTCTTCCTCAGTGCTAGTTTTTCTGCACCAAATAGGCTTTCCATATTGTTTCTATAGTTCATCCTGTATTTGAGTGATTATCTGACTCTAAACTGAAGAGCCGAACCTTTGGATTGCTTCTGTTGGAATAAATCATTAAAGGAGAAGCCACATAGTGTGTAACAGATAGGTTTCCATGAGGAAGAAGCTGCTCTGAGTGTTGTTGTGTCTCCACTTCTAATTTGTGCGAGGTCATTACATTCTGCATGTCACACCATTATGAGATGCTTGTTGTCATTAAAATGAGTGGTGAAATTGAATGGCTTATTGCTTGTGTCTGTGGCCATCTCTACTTGAACAGTGATCCTGCAGGACTTAGGCAGTGGTCACTGTAGCTTTCACAGAAGGTGTAAAACCCTCGGTGGTGATGCAGTGCAGCTGGTAGCATCCTTTACTCTGAGTTGATGCTCCAAAGTAGCGCTTGGCAGCCTTCTGTTGGGCAGCATGGAAAAGTTATGTCCACATAAGAAAACAAAAGGATAAAACAACTACAACAAAACCCCCAAGATGCCCAGTCTTGCCGAGCTCCTTTTGCGTTGTCTTGGGCAAATACAGCATGAGTAATTACCCTCTGCCTGTTAGTATTCTCTCTGCTGTTTCATTTGAAAAATTGGTGTTCCTGCATTTGCATGGACTTGTGCTGTTATGCTTATTCTGTGCTTGTTTGTGTATCACTGATTGTGAGCATGGGTCTCATTTTCTTGGCTTATTTTTAAAGCACTTGGGATCTTACAAGTTAAGTATATACATATACATCTTTTGGTCTTGTAATTCTGTAATGGTTGTAACTGCATATCAAATCATTACCAAGCTTTGAGGATCAGATTCAGACTAATGATTTTCATTCCATATCATGCTTCCACAAAATCATCCACATCATCTTTGTTAGATAATATTTAACTAGAAGTAGTTGAAGGGTTTTTTTGTGTGTTGTGGAATTGCCTTTTTTGAAAAATACTTTCAATCGAATTTAGTAACATAAAAGGAGTGAATTCTGCTAGGCATTTTCTGTAACTAAAATCTCAAATACATTTTTATTTTAGACATCAATTTTTGTCATGATTGAAAAGATTGGAAACCAGTATGTTTAAGCGTAATTAAGTTTGCCATATGTCTTGAGTCACTTGTAATTGTGTTTCTTATAATGGTGATTATAAAGGTCATCTTGTCTGATGTTGTTCATTTAAATATGTAAAATACTTTGGTTTTCACTTGGAGCGTAGAGGTTTAGTCAGTATAAATGCAATGGAGGTATTAAATTTAATCTGGCCTTTCTGTATAATTAGATGCAAATATGTGTAATTCAGAAAGTATGAAATATTCAGGCAGCTTGAACTGACAAAGCAGCTTGGTTCAAAGCCCGCCAATATCTGTAAGAGATCTTTTGATCAGGGCATTTCTCTGTTGATGCTCAAAGGTGAGCTTTTCTTCTATCTCTTTCTTCCAAGATCTGATGGCAATAACTTTATTGAAATGTTTTATATACCTGTGTAATACTTTTTAGACAGTAGTATGAGGTAATTACACACAGAATAATAACTCCTGAAATGACCCGATACTGATGCTGCAGTCATAGAGGTGGGTTATCTACCAGGTGCAAGGAATGGAGCTTGGCCTGAAGTTTTGTGCTGAGTCTCTTCAGGGAATATGATGTCATCTTTAACTAGGATAAGCATAGAGACATCGAGGCTTTGCAAGTTTAAGGCCACAGAAACACAGAGTGGTTCTGTTGGAATCGTGGCAGTGCAATCGAGCGGTGAAAAGTGTTGCTGAACAGGTTCCTGCTGCAGTGGGCGATGGGCGACCTCCCCCTCATAACGCAGTGTAGGCACTTTCTTGTGCTGGTGTGCATGCAAACAAGCAAAGTTCTGATAGTATTCCAGGCAACTTATCCCTTTACATCTGAAATGCTGTTGCCAGCTATATACACGGTGCATTAAACTTTTGGAGTGGGCGTCATATCAAATTATTCTGGTTTGCTGTCTCTGCTCTAGGTTTCTGCATTGCTCTGCTTTTTAGTTCAGCTTCTTCAGCTGACAGCGATGCAACAGAATAAGTAGGAAGAAGCAACACAGATGAGTTAAATTTGGAATAAATGTGGAAATGCATACCACCAATTTTAATCATTCTTTATTCGATTCTGGTTCTGCAGCTGCATCTTCTGAGGTACTGGGCTCAGACTGAGATTTCACAATTT
>VZTA01021242.1:329554-371507 GCA_013398855.1 Mohoua ochrocephala | reverse complement strand
TTTTTTTGTTGTTTTTTTTTTTTTTTTTTTTTTTTTCTTTTTTTTTTGTGGCGCTTTTGTTTGGTTTGGTTTGGTTTGGTTTTGTTTTTTTTGGGTTTTTTTTGACGTTGTTCAGGTTATATTAACATGGCATGATATTTTCAGGTCCCAGAAATGTGCAAAGGGCTCTTTAGGATACTTTGCCTCATTTAGTTTCTCTTGAGGATGAGTATAGAGATGGATAGAATATTTAAGACATAGTGTCAATTTGTTTTCAAGTAGTACTTCAGTGAAACCCATCTCAGGCAGTTATCCTTTCAAATATTCAGACTTTCTGCAAATTGAAGATGAAAATAGTACAGCATTATATATTCAGTTACTGTTTTGGATTTAATTTAATTTTTTTAGCTGTAAGCAAGAAAATGTTGGTTTGGGTCATCTGGGATCACTGACACAGAATTGATGTGCTAGAAGAGGAGTATACTGCAGCAGAAGCAGAGAGTGAAGATACCGTTTAACCTTTAAATTGCAGATGTATATATATTGATTCAAAATCTTAGCACTTTAGTTTATTACCACCCAAAAGTTTTCATTCAAGAGTTTTGACAGTGTTCTTGAGTTACAGTGTAAAAATCTAATTCTATGCTTGCATAAATGCATGCAATTTGTAAAGAATTGTACCTCCTTACATCGATGGTAAATTCACCTCACTGACTGAAGTCAGATATTTATTTTTCTCAGACATTACCTTTCATCTTTGCTTTGATATTGACTGGCAGTATTCAGATACAGCATCTAAAAGTGTGCACATCTAAGCAAAAGAAACTCCTGGGATACCTTTCCATTTGGAATACAACATGTCCCTTATGAAATACAGCGTGTTTTTTCTCCAGTTTTTGTTCCTGCTGATTGTCAAATGTAGATTAATTTCTGCCTCATTCTTTCTTGCTTTTGTTGGTTTAAGGTTTTCTTTGAGGTATTTGCAAATACAGCAGTAAAAATACAAGCTAAATGAAGGTTTCTGTAAAAGATATCGTAAAATAGGGATGTTATCAGCCTTGACTGAGTTTTCAGTTAATAATTAAATTTTTAAAGGGAATGAAATTACTGTCTGCTGTATAGTTCATTCCTTCAATCACCACAGGGTTCCAAGCATGCTGCAGGCTTTATGCCCACAGATATGCAGAAGTATAACCAAATCTGGAGTAATGGATAATATTTATTGAAAGGTGGGGGAGGTATAATACCTGGTGATAAATCCAGAATAAACCTACTGAAATTCTAATCCTTTCTAGAAGAGCTGGGTTTTGTCCTGAAAATTATTTTAATGCTACATGTATTATGCTAAAGAAGGCTTTACAATAGAAAACCTCTTCCAATTGACACCTTTTACCAAGACAGACAAGTAGAAATACAGAGAATTTAAATGGAAGAAAGACAGATTATTTGTTCTGACTTTGATTCCCCAAAGAAAATGTATTTACATCTTCTCTAAGCTTTTAGTCTTTTTCTGTACTTCCATTAAATCCTAACTGATTATTCTGAGGCAATGGAAATCTTATTATTTAGAGCAGAGTTAAGTACCTTCCACCTCCGGTTCAGAAACTGAAAGTTTTCACCCAAGAATTTTCTTTCTCTGTGCTTCGAGACATAAATTGGAACGAAAGGCAGAAAACCAAGGAATTGCTAATGCCTGGAGTTAGGAGCTGGAACGCCGTGTCCTTCAGTTTGATTTCTCTTCTTACTTGAGCAGGAACAGAGGCAGTTTGATGATGTTTCAGTTGATTTTGGGCCACAGTTTCCTTGTACGAGGCGTGGAGGTAACCCCTGCTTCTCTTACAATCCTGTTGTGTGGTCTGTGCTCCAGACTCAATATTTAGGCACAGGAGATGGTAGCAGCAGGTGATGGTACAAGGCCCAGGTATTTGGTCATCTGTAACTGCAAAGAATCTGTGGCCCGTGTGCAGCAGGTGCTCGTGATTAGTATTTCTGGTGGCCTGCCAGATTTCAACTGATAGGCTGAGATCATATAAGGAATGTAAGAAATTCATGGAACTGGATATTTGAAACGCTACTTTTTTTGTTGTTTTGTTTGAACCAGGTTTCTTTCTTAACACAAAAATATTGCAGTAGACAGAATATAACTAAAACTTTGATGCTAACTGAAAAGAAGATTCAGTCCTCATATTTGTGGATGATATCTGTGGTTTGATGTGCACGTTGAAGGCTTGGGTAAAGATAAACAGGCATGTTTGCCAAGCTGCATAAGAGTAAACAGTTCATTACCTGTTGGAATTATCAGCTGCAAGACACCTTGCATAATTTGGACTACAACCTTTATATGCTTTTGGCTGGATTATACCTCTTATCTAGTGAAGTGCATTGAAATATAATTAACAATGTGAGCTGGAAATGAGAGGCTGAAACTATGTGTATTTTTGTGCAGATAAACAATCCTATATCTGGATCAGAAGTCACAGTAACATTTTATCTACTAATTTTTTCCTAGTTCCTGTGTTCTAAAACATTGTACGGAGAAAAATAATCTGTGCTCTGTGCCAGAGAAAAGCAAATAGACACCAGCCATGTCTTCTTGTAGGCTTGACTTAAAGAACATTTGGAAAATGTTAAATCCTGCAGAAAACAGCAGTTATTTTAGATCCTTCATATTCTTGATTTGGAATGTTTTGTTGGAGGGAGAATTTTGAAAATACATGGAGGCAGAAATTCTGATCCATTGATACCAGTAAGAGTTTTGCCTCCAGTTTCAGCAGAGTTCAGAGTTTCACCTCTGGCATTCTCCACACTGAAGCTGCAGCATCTGTTTCTGAGCTGAGCTGCTCGGATGCAAGTCAGCTTACTTTGATCAAAGTGCAGTCCCCATAAGAAAGAGCAGGACTTGTTCAGAAATTCTTTTAACTAGGAAATCCTTCAGCTTTATCACAAAATGATAGTTTTTGAAGTTGGTAGTCCTTGTCTACTAAAGAAGAATCAGGTGTTTTGAGTGTTTAAGCTAAAAGCTAGTTGCTGTTGATTTTAGTTCAGTGAACCTACAGCCCTTTGACTTTTACAGTTAATATATTATTTTAGGATATTGTTTCTCTGTAGTTAGGAGAAAAATATTTTTTTACAAGTCAGAGCATATGCAATGTGGCATTTCCAACAGAATCACCTGTAGCATTTGTTCTTGTTACTGCAGTAAAAAATGACCTGAATGAAATGTATTGCTCTTGTATTTTTCAGGTTTCTAGTGTACAGTCTTCGGGGTATATATATGTCCATGATCTAATTCTTAATCTATTTAAATGTTCCTTGATCAAGTGATCAAAATAAGAATTTTCCTGTGCCAGCAGGAAGTTGTTAGAAGTGTGAAGTTTATTCACATCTATTCAGTACCTATGAAAAAACTGTGTGAGTCCTGGTGTAACATACCATTGTTCATTAGCTCATGAAGTGGTCAGCCATGGCCTTAGGTGGAAGGATATTATTTCATCGGGAGAGATGCCCTCTAAATAAGCTGTAGACACTGGCTGAAGCATCAAATATGGTGGTGTCCTTTTCAGCACCTTAGATTGCAATGCAAAAGCATAGATCTGGATATTTATTAGATTACCTCTTTTTTTCTCCATATCCTTTCTGCTCATTCTGGTAAGTAATGGCATTCTGGGAAAAACTTGCAAATAACAAAATTCTAGACAGGGACACAACAATTCCTGCAGCTTTGTAGTGCTGAATGGAGCTTTTGTCAGTTTCTGGCAAGTACTTGGCTCAGCCTTTTGCCAGCCCAAAAAAGCATGGATGGTGTGTCAGTATTGTAGTCCAAGGATGCTTCAGGAGCAAATTGGCCACTACTCAAAAACATTTTGCCTGCAACCTGTCTGCGGTATGGATTATAGACCAGAGGAGAATGAAAAATAAAGCCCATGTGTCCTAAGAGTTTTTGCCAATGAGGCTGGTTAAAACCAGTTGTAGATATGAGCTGTTCTTTGTTCGGTTTAAAGAACAGAAGTCTGAGATCCTTCAGTGGTAGGCTGCAACTACCTGCTCAGAAACCAGAACTTGATAACGGAAACATATTTATGACGATAGACAAAAGCAGAAGTGATCATTTCTGGAGGCTAGTAATTGGAGCTGACAACTTCAGGTTAAAAAAAAACAAAACTAGAGCCTTTTAACTGACAGGACAATTGTCTTTTGCCAGAGTTCAGCAAAGATTTTGTTGTCAGTGCCCAGTAACTGATTGGGGGCTTTTTATGTAGTTGCAGCTGGAATCAGTTCAGAGAGATCTTACTGTGTTTTGCAGATGAACAGGATCATCAAAAGCAGTAACTTCTGTCAGACTTGTGTTCTGGAACTGTTGTTTTATAAATAGAATGATAACTAGAGAAGCTATCCCTGTTTTGGTATTTTTTTGGATGAATAAAGGCCAGTTCAGATTGGCAACAGTGTTAAAATGCATTGGGTTGTGCAGTAATGCCTGGTTCTCTTCCTTCCCTTTTTTTTTCCATAATTTTTAATTTACTAGCTCCCAATACTTTTCAATCTCTGCATGGTTTATTTTTGTCTCCATTTTACACTAGATGAAATTGTTTTCTTACAATTCAATAATTCATTGAAGTCCTGCTTGTCTGAGCTCCTAATCACATGGAGCACAATTTCACACCTTTTCCAGGACAGCGCACAGTTCACCAAGACCACGCTCTCTACCTGATTTATTTATTCTTAAAAGAAGATGCCGTACAGAAGCCTTCTCTGACTCAGTTCCTGAAAGGCCCAGCATGTAGGTGTTTCCTCATTCTTATGCTGCTTGCATTTTGCCTCTCGTGGTGACCCCTGCTGAGGTTACTTATGTGGCGTAAGAGTGAATTGGTTGGGGAAATGGAGACCACAGGAAAACACAGAACTCTAAAAGCACAGAGCATTTTACAAACTGTCTGTCTGACCTTGAAAACCAGTATTCACTGGTCTAAGTGGAAGATGTAGTCGCAATTTTTCAGGATAAAGTACCAGGGCAGCAGGATCTTTTCCTGTGTTAGAATACTTTGTCACAGTGCTAAAATGCTGAACTGTGGCTGAGAACCATCAGGGTACACATTTATTAGTTTAGTTCTGCTTCTGTAGCATCCCCCTGTAGTGTACCAGGCATCCTCTTATGCCTTTCAAGGAAATGAAGTAAGAAAACCTCTATATTTTAAAATTCTCTGGGGTTTTGAGAGTTGTTTTAAAAGTTCTGAACCCCCAGAGTCCGTCATCTTTGTCATTCTCTATGTTTATTTTATACCCTCTTTCTACCATTAAGCATTCTGCAAAGCATGTGTTTTAATAGTTCTCCATCTCTGATAAATGCCAGGCATCTCTGCAGTGAAAAAAAGGGAAGTTTTAATGCCTAAAATCTGAGCATTAATTTGTTTACAACTTTTCATTTTCTTTCCCTTAATATTTTTTACCCTTTTTATACGTTTACTTTCATTGTAAGCCTTCAGCTTTCTAAGTCCAGTTGACATGTAGCTTTCCTTTATTTCTCTTCTTTCCTCATCTCTGTTCAAACCTTTTGAATTTTTTTGTATTTTTTGTGTCTGTGTATGTGTAAAATAATTTCATTTAGTTTATTTTGCTGTTCTCTCATTTCTGATAATCTTTCTAATACAAAGGGTTCCTGAAGTAACTTTTATGGGCCCGCTTTGCTGTTAATTTAATTTTCTGTTCTCTAAATTACTTTTGTTACCTTTGTTTTTTTCCCAGTTTATCTGAGCTTTCCAAATTCGATGTTTAATGTTACTTCTTTTTAAAAAATATGGACCCTCTTCCTTGTTTCAATCCACACATAGCAAACCTGAGTTATGGATTTTTCTTTCCAATTGCATGATTTTTGACTCGGTACTTAGGTGGTTGCTCAAAAAATTGCCAATACTTGCTGACAAGTAGGTTTTTTTCCAGCCTACATGTTTAGTGCAAGAGAATAACCCAAATGGGCAGCCTTTTATGCTTCTTTCTTCTGTGTATATACCTTCTCAGTGTCCCAAGGAATTTGTTTAGGCTGTACTTTGTGTTTGGGCAGTGTGAACAGAGGGTGTTTCGCTTCACGGTCCCAGAGGCAATGTGTGTGAAATGCTCAAGCAGGACACCCATCTCTGTGTAGGGCTCTGCAGTGCCAGGTCCTTTTCCTGTCCCAGCACATGCAGATGCTGTAATGAAGTGCCTTCAATCAAAATGCTGCTCCCCCTTGCTATAAAGTGCTCTGCTCTTAGTAATGGTAACCAGGCCGGAGACAACACTCTGTGCACTCTCAGGCTGACCTGCACTGTGGGACAGTTTCCTTATCACAAACCCAACAGTTTTCTTACCCTGCCTATTATGCCTGTTACGTTCAATGTGGTGCCTAAAGGCTTTGTGGTGGAGTAATCCTGGCTTCGTTGTGCCATCACACATCGCAAATGTGTGTTCCCTTCGGCAGTGCTTTCCAGGTTCCCATCTGTTCTTTCAGTTCCCGGTTAGGAAAAAGGTCCATGTTGAGCTGTGATGAAGTACTAAGCTCTCAAGGCAGAGTATGATAATCCCACAGAGGAGTATTTTTCCTCTATTAAGCAGCAGAGATGACTTGGCATTGGAATTAGTATCTCTGTCTGTCTTTATTTCTTCCATGGTGTTTTGCTGCTGAACAGTAGGACTGGTGATAAACTTGTATCCCTAAGACATGTCTGGAAATTCCATGAGCTGTAAGTTTAAAAAGGCAAAAAACCAGATTTCTGGAAATAGCCTACCTGGAATGATTGTTTAATGAAGAATTCTCCTTCAGTATAAAGGGTATTCTTCAGTGAATAGTTTGAGATTGAGTACTGTGAGCCTTTAAAGTTATAAAATAGGTAAAAGGAATAAGGTAATAGAAGAGTTGCTGTCCAAGAATAGCTCTACAATAAGAGATTAAGTAGGAAAAGTTGTCTGTCTGTCTTGCAGTCAAAGGTCACTAGCACAGGAAAAACTCATTTAGCTTTTGTTCCCCATTCCTGCTGTAGGTGATTGCTTTCTTCGCACGTTGCTTTTGTTATTTTGGCACACTATGTGTGAGTGACAGCAGGATCTTTAACTCTTCCCAGCTTTGGCAACCCATCCCCTTGCCTCTGTGAAATGACAGTCTCTCTGTAGGTTTTGATAAGACGTTCTTCAAAAGAGAACTTAATCTGCCATCATTTATTTTATTAGATTGAAATATGTTCCTGCTGCCCTCTTTGTTGAGAGTTATTGCTTCAACAATCACAGGCAAATCTGATTTACTGTAAACAGTTATAACAGCAGAGTAGGAATGTGGGCTGTAAATTGGTTGGAAAATGGGAGCAATTTGCTAGGAGTGAAAAAGTAAGATTAAGTTAAACTGTTGTAGCATTCACTGAAGTCTTGTACCGTCAGCTCCAACAGCTTAACTAAGTACCATGAGAAGCCTTGTGCCAGGTCATCCTTTGCCACTTACTTTGTGCTGGCATGATTGGAGAATACCCTGCCTGGCACGGTACGGCACTGGCTCAGCCCACTTGTGACTGGTAGTAAATCAGTTGCAATGAAGAAAAAAGGAAAGGGGCTGTTCTTCCCTTGTCCTGAGGGAGCAGCTGTGATTTGGATACTGTAAATAATTTATTTTTATTTTATCTAATGAACTGGAGAATTGGGAGAGAGGGTGGGGAAAAAAAAAAGCTTCATTGGAAGAATTTAAGTCGTGGCAGGGAGGAGGCACAAAACCCAAGGATGTATTTGAAGAAAAGGTGTTGAAGATTGAAAGAAGCCCTTGATTTGATAATGGATGAAATGTTTCCTTCAGCCAAAAGCAAATTTTAAGTCTCCTCCCCTTGCAAACCTCTGGAATCAGATGAATTAAATTTCTTCTTCCCTCTGCCTCTCCCCTTGAAGAACAAATGGGGCATCAGTGGCCCAGCACTATGTCAGTGTGCAGTATCGGGATTCACTTTCTTCTGTGTCTAGGATTTGAATCCACCTC
The DNA here is from genome assembly GCA_013398855.1 of Mohoua ochrocephala. Taxonomy (NCBI): domain Eukaryota; kingdom Metazoa; phylum Chordata; class Aves; order Passeriformes; family Acanthizidae; genus Mohoua; species Mohoua ochrocephala. The sequence goes on along the minus strand of VZTA01021242.1, from coordinate 363,541 downwards.
TCCAGGACCTCTGACCCACTGAAGGGGGGGTGATGGGTCCCCAGTAGTCAAACGTACTCTTGAGGAGACCCTGTGCGGTTGCCTCCGTGTCCTGACTGCTATACCCAGAGCATTCTCCTATTAGGGGTTATAAAGCTCAACCCGTTTTATCATGCATTGCCTTTCCTAGTGCAAACTGTCTCTGGAGTCATGGAAGTTATAATTATGCAATTTGTATGATTTATTGCTTGCCCTCAACAGCCACTCTGCATTGCTGTTTCCATTATTTCTGAATTGGATCAATTTAAAAATTTGATGTTCTTACAAATATCACATCAATATAATTACAGGTATTGTAACATTATTGGCCAGTCTTGTTTGGGAAAGAATTAATTTCAATAGAAAGTATATTCTAGAATGATTTAATTTGGAGAAAAGCCTCACGTTTGCTGAATTTCGTTTGGCGTGTGGGTTGCGTCACTATTTTCATACACAAGAGAGGTGCCTTAATGCAGGGTTTGCACTGTGAGAGGCAAGCTCTGTGCACATTAAGGCAGCAAGTATCAGATTCTACTTTAAAAAAGAGAAAGCTTTTTTAATATGATGCATTTTCCACATGATACCATTTATTCTGCCTCGGAATGTTCCTTTTGACCTTGGTGAAAGGCTGTAATTAATCAGCAATTAAAGTGGTGATGGCCTTTGGGAGGCCGGGGGCCGCCTCTGCCGGCCCGGCAGCGCGAGGGGGCGGCATTGCCGCGGGAGAGGCGCGGCCGCCGCTGGGACGCGGGACGGAGCCCCTCTTCCCGGACACCCCCGCGGCCGCAGCTGCCTTCGGATCGCCGGCCTCGCGTCCTGCGGCAAAATCCAGGCTTGGGATAAGATAAACCGGCACGGCTGCAGTATTTCTTGGTAGCCAGGTGTCCTCTTAAAACTTGATTTAAGGCTGTTATTGAGGGGTTTGAATTGCACTTTGTTCTGTCTGGGTTCTTCTTGAATGCGCACCTTGCTGTAATGTTCCAGATGGCTGTCCTCTTAACAATAGATAAGAATTAAGGATGGTAATAGGGGATATTTTATTTAAATTCACATCTTTATCTTTCATTACTTATTCACATTCTATTATACCCTGGTGCTGTATTCAAAACACTTGAGGATTTAACAAGGGGAAAAATAACCATTTAAATTAGGATATTATGTTGACACCTTTACTGATGGTAATTTTTTCAAGCAGTAGTGCAGTATGGAAGAGCTGGAGTTGTTTCACATGGAGGAGGAGGAGGAAGCTTCACAAACTCAAAATTTTGTTTGAGTTGCATTTACAGGCTAAGAGTTCATTCTGAAAGAAGACCAACTTACATAATGGGGTGGGGAAGTGTTGCAAACAGGCAGGCTGTTCAGTAAGTAGAACTGGTGAGAAGACTTTTGTAAGACATTTTGCTAAGTCTTTAAATTTGTTGGATCATCACAGAATGTTTTGCTGGGACTTCTGACTAAAACTTCCTCAAGCAAAGCAGGTAGTAAATACGGTGGTCTGGGAAGTGCAAGTCCCTGTGTGGCTTGATTCAGAGTGATCTTGGATACTGGTTTCTTCAGAATGAAGTGGTGGAGAAGCAGAGAAGTCACACTGAGCCTCTAGCCCTCCTTGCGGTAGCACCAGATTTCCTGGGATGGATGAATCCACCTTCTCACTTGTAAACAGACGCTTTGAGAGGATGAAGGTTTCTTGAGACAGTGACCAGACAAATCTGGGCATTGTCTGACTTAACTTCAAAATATCAGAATTCTGCTTTGACACTGAATTATTATCCTTGATCACTGCTGGTGGTGCTGCAATGTGTAATGAAGTCAAATATTGAAATGCCTGCAGAGTAATGAGTGATTGAGCTGCATAAAATGCTTTTTAAAAGAGAACACATTTCCTCAAATGTCAGTACAGTGGGAATAAAAGCGGGTGCATTGACACTGCTGTAGATTTGTTCCTGTGTAGCCACTCTGTGCATAGAATTAGTCTTCTGTCATGATAATTTTTACTGACAGAGGTGGAAGTACTGTTCTCCTTTGTTGCTTGTGGGATTTGAGCTAAGAGCCTTTATTTGGCTCCTAAAGACCGTGCTTAATTTTAGAGTGACAGTCAAATGCTTCAAGTAATCACAAATAAAAGGCAGGCCCTTCTATGTCTTGACTTCCATATTCAGGATGGATTTGCTTATGTCAGATTTCTGAGTTATTGGTAGTCTAGATAAAATGAATGTTGGTTACTCTCCTTTCCTACAGCTCAGCCTGCAGAGGTATTGTATACATTGATGGGAATTGCACATGAGCACTGCATTGTAAGCATGGCACTTGGATCGCCTCTTAGGCTTGTTCCATGAAAGTCAGGGTTTAGGTTCATTGGAAGGGTGAAATGGAATTGGGCAAGTGCTGTAATGTGTATGTACACTGACTTTAGAGAGTCAGAGATAACATTTTTATAATCCCTTAAGCTGATGTATGTTGCTAATGGTTTTAATAGCCCCTCAAGTGTCTGTCTCTTGACTACTTACCTTAATACAAATTTTTGATTTTAGCATCTGTATTATAAATGCAATTTCAGTTTTCATGAATGTTATTGCTCACCTGTATCTTGTTATGCCCATGCAACATACCATGCTGGCATACAGTGTCAGACTTACTGTGTTAGTAAAGTTAATGTATTATTCATCAGTTTGAACTAGAACTCAGTGTCTGTGTGCTAGGATGAAAAAAAAAATTTGGATCTGTATCAACAGGGAACCTGAGAACATCAGTAAATTTCCAAACACATAAAATGTGTTGGGTAAAGCCTTCCTTTTCGATGCAGTTACTTTCTTGTAGAAAACACAGACAGCTGATGGTTGCTCGTAAATCCAGGGTAGTGTGCTCTTAACAAGGTGGTGCATATATAGACGGAAACAGCCCATAACAAAAATCCAGATTCCTTTTACCTAGCGTGCGCTGCCTGCGTGTTTTGGAGCTCAGCAAAGTTGCAGGATATGCATGTGTAGATAAAAGCTTTATCAGAGTGATTGAAACATTTACATAACTCCTCTGATCAATGGAGTGAAGACAATGTGAAATATGTTTTAGGGGGAGATATTATTATCTGTAAAAATCAATACAAATGTTACAGGTGAATTATTGTTTCAGAATATGATTTGTTATATTGAGGTATGCAGCCTTTTTCCTTTCGGTGCTAATGTTGAGTCTTTTTTTTAGCAGTAGGAGAAAAATGGGAATTTCATAATGAACCATACTGAAATGTTCTTTTTCCTTTTATTTTATATTTTTATGAGTTCATTTTACTAGTTCTGTTGTATGGAAGATGGGAAAACCTGCTGTTGGACTTGCAGTTGGATTACATTGCTCTCTGGACTTCTCTCTTGTTTTTTTGTTGTAGAGAAACACCTGGTATAAGATTAAATGTGGGCAATTTTAATAAACACAGATTTCTGAAACCCTTTTATGCACAATTAAAGTGACAACTAAGGAAAGAATGAGAATAATTCATGAAAGTTAGGTCATCATCACCCAATTTGAAGTTATTGTGTAAGAGAACTTTAAAATGGAGGACAGGATCTAGACCTCTCTAGATCCCAAAGCCTTGCAGTCAGCCGTTTCTCTTGCCGTGGGTTTGTGTGACATGTCATGAGTTAAGTCCTTAATGAAAGAACTTCTTATAAAGCATTTTTCCTGTTGAGTTTTGAGTACAGCTCTGCTTTGCTCAGTACAGTTTGTCTGGTTTGTGTATGCTGGGACACATCTTAGTCTTCCATCTAGAAAAGTTACTTAGGTGGGAAGAAATTAATTTAAGAGATTTCCTTAAAAAGCTGCTCTAAGTGTGTTCGTTCGTGCGTGCAGGCACACAGTTAATCTAGCATATCCAAAATGCCTGCCCTGCTTTGCCTCAGTGTCCCCAGTTTACGCTGAGACTGGACAAGGGTAGGAGTATGAAGCCAAATTTGTGTTGCCATGTGTGGCTACTGGGAAGCTTACATCATCATGGAATCATCAAAGAATACATCCACATGCCTGCCTGCGGACGTGTAAGTAGTTTTGTCTGTTCAGAGGGCAGTTACTGATGCAGCAATACCATGAAAAACTGGTTTGGGTCAGGGGTTTTTTGAGAACCTAATTTTACAGTTTTAACTGTTTCCACTTTGCCTTTCCCAAGGGAAACAGGGGAAACACTTCAGCAGGGGTTTCTGTAGATCTGCCTATGGACCTCTGACACACAACAAGTTTTCTACCAGGGTCATAGAAACCAGGATTTCTACTTTTGTATCTCAGTTTTGAGGGTTGTGCTGTGAGCACAACTGAAAACAATTTGTGAAGATCAGTTCAGGGAAAAAATCAGCCCTCAGTTGCAGTATGACTCCCTAAAACATTTAGCTGTGGATTTGTATGGAGGTTGTGGGAGCTTCTAGAGTCAGGGTGAAATGAGGGGTAAGAATGGGATGGAAATGTTAGAGGGTGGTACAAAGAGAGGTTGGTAGTCTTATGAAAACCCTTGGTAAGGAGGCTACTGTGTTAGAGTCCTCATTTTCAGCTGGGGTGATTCCTCAGGACCATGGTGCGAAGCAAAGTTCACATGGAAGCTGATGTGAAGGCAGCACTTTTTCATAAAGTCTGTCCAAGGGGATAGTTTTGTGTAAAGTTTTATCAAGGTCATTCCCACTGAAATTTTAAGTAAGCTTTCATAATGAAGATGTGATGGCTCAGAACTTGGAAGGGCTAAATAGTGAGCATTGGATCTCTAGGGCTGTCAAAACAGTAGTGTTAGTGGGGGTTTTGTGGGCACTCTGTGAGGCTTGGTGGGGTTTCCCTTTGTCTATGAATTGTCCTCTAGCTTCTGCGAGAACACGTACGTACTGACGGCAGAAGAGATGGCATCTCTTTTCCGTGCTGCTGGTCACCACATCCATCTGCCACGAGTTCACGCTGAGTTGCTGTTGCATGTTGGTTTTCAGACAGTTCTGGTGTGGTGGGCACAGGGCTGTCCTTTGAGCTCCAAACCAGAGAGCCCCGAGCAATGTTCAATTTCCTTGTTTAATTCTAAAAAGTCAGGAATTGAAAGCAGCAGAATAATATTGCCTTTCTTAGGAATAGCTTTTCAGCTGTATATTGACTCTGGTATATAGGACCTTGCACAGCTGCTGTGACTTCTCTTTTCCTTCACCCATCTTCCCTCTCTGCAGGTTTTTTGTCCCTTCTTTCCCTTGATAATGAGCTTGTTCAGACACTGATGATCCTCTTTGGATCTTTAACTGATTTCTAAAGAAAGAAACAAAAAAATTGTGGGACTCTACAAGGATAGGCTTTCCAACATAATCTCAGTTTTGGATTCGTTTGAGATTTGTTGAGCTATGCCCTTACTTATCGCTGTAGTAGCAGTATGCTAAAAGTGGTGTGGACAAATACAAAATCACTTGAGTTGATAAAAAGTCTCCTTCTTTATTTAGAGCTTGTTTCTCACCACTTTTACAAAATCTGTCATTGTGTTTGGTTTTGCTCCTAAGTTTTAGGAGTTGCAAAAAATGTATCTGCCTGCAAGTGCTACTTGACAGCTGAGGGGATGAAGCTGGAAGCAGCCTAACTTGGAGTACAGCCGTGTGTCTTGAGTGTCTCCCTTCACTTGGCTTTTCCAGTGGAGTCAGTTATCCTAACTGCTCAAGTCCTATTGACTTTGACTGGAATTTAGGCTGTTTGATGACATAATGACTATATCTTTCTTTAAAAAATAAATGGATCATTAATTGTTTACTGAAAAGTGGGTAAAATAGTATTTTTGTGTCTCAGTAAAGTCTTGCAATAATTTTTTTTTAAAGTGTACTTCTCATGCTACATGAAAATTTGTCAGGAAAAATAAATTGCCATGAACAGAAAAAGTCCTAAGTTATTTATCAACACCTGGGATTCATTCGATTTGATTATTAAAGATTGGAAAACTGAGCCAGAGAAATTAGTCTTCTGAATATGTATTTTAAATTCTTCTAGCTAATGTATCCTTGGAAAGAGAAGCTACGTTGCAACCGTTTCTGAAACTGGCAACTCTGTAAATGCACACAGCATTTGAAGGCTGTGGCAAATGAGGTAGGAGTGTTCATCTCCCTCACTGTACTACTTAATGTAAATTACTTTCCTGAATATCCATTTTGTGTACAGGGAGCAGTACACAACAGATGCTTCATACGCTTAACTGAGAGCATTTGAAAAACAAAGCGTCTCTGTAAAACCTGTCTCATTCTTGGGTATCAGTATTTCATTTGGTGCTGGCATTACTTCTTAGAAGAAAGTTCATCTAAGAGCAACACAGGCAGCATCTCTGCATAAAAGCAAACATTCAAGATGGTGGAGGTAAATTTGTTAGGGATACGTGATTCCAAGCTGGAGTTTATAACCACGAGTCTGTAATATCTTAGTATGTGTGTGAAATATCAGATATTAAAAGGAGGAGTTTGTCAGAGGAGTGTCCAGGTGTGCCATGCAGGCTGCCAGCAATAACTTGCTCCCACTGATCTTATAAATAGTCTGTGGCTTGTTATGTTTTAATTCAGAGCACCTTCAAGGGCAGCATGTCGTTATATAACCATGTACGTCCCTGTATGCTCTTTCAAAAATTAACTTTGGCAGATACTAAAATGGTGAGCAGACTTGTTGGCTCCTCACATGGGCTTCTACAGGAGTTTAGTATGAGCCAAAATAGTGTCAATAAATAGTATAAGCCGTGGATAAAACATTTGCATGGAAACAGAGAAGTACACTGATATGGGTTCTTTTAAATATACCCCTAGAGATGAATTGTTATTTGAGAAGTGATGCCTGAGTGTGCTTTTAAAGACGGTATCACACATACAAATTGTCTACGTCTTTAAAATGCTCCTCATTTTAGTCTAAACTTTAGACTAAATTTTAGTCTCAGTATTTATTTTCTTCCATTTCTCAGTAGTTTGTGTCCTCTTTGTCATGTCTTTCTGCCTTTTTTGTACTTGTCCAAACGAAGTTGGGGGTTTTTTTTTGGTGTTCTGGGGAAATTTCTGTGTTTGTAAAGTTCTTTTTCCTGAGAGAAATTAGAGTTATTCTTCCGCTGGCATGTACGTGAAGATTCCTGTTACTAATGCAAGGGTTTATCCCTTGAAAATAATACTGCGCACTGTGTGCTGACTCCGACTTCTTCCCTCCCTTGGAACTGGCTATTATTTGTTGAGCGCTGTCAACACACTCGACGCTGTGTGATAAAAAGAAAGAGGAGGATGGGATTTCTGCCCCAAAGGGTTTGCAGTCTGTTAGATGCACAAAACAGATTAGATAATGCTAAATATGGCACCGGTCAGATGCACAGATTAGTCTGAAAATGCCACAGATCTTTTTAATATCACTTCCTCCTGTGATGGATGTAGTCTGTGTTTTAATGAAAGTATAAAAACACTCTTGTCTTCCCTGAAGACTTTACAAAAAGCTACATCTGAATAACTGACAGGTAGGATCTATCATGCCAAGCTTAAGCTTATTGCTAAGCCAACATATCTGATAAAGATGGTTTGCCTACTGGCAAAGAATTAATTGGATTTCATACTTTGAGTCCTTTCTTTTGCTCCATCATTATTATCATGGAGTTACAGGAGGTAGAGATATAAATAAGACCTATTAAGTCATCCAAGCAATAGGCTTCTCAAAGCCTGCCTTCTATTACCCTTTTTTTTTTTCTTGAGAGTCAGATGTTTCTTTATTTCATCTTTTTATTTGTAATTGTATCTGTTTTTTCCATCCTAAGTAATTCATTCTCCTTATTGGCATACATATCCTTCATATTCTTCCTTCAAATATTTGCAGGTTGTAACTGTGTCCCCCAGAAAGTTGTTCCCTAGTCAACCTTAATGCAGTTAACTTTTAATGTCTTGATGTAATAACTCTCTTCAATCTTCACTTATCATTTTTGCTGCTTCTCTAATAACTCTGTCTAATGTGTTATCTTTCTGGTAATGAGGTGTCCGGAGCTGGGTGTAATATTCTGTACGTGCTTCTGCAGGAGTTCTGCCCTGGGGGGACTTTCAGCGCTCTGCTGCAGGAAGTCACAGAACTGTTTAGGTTAAGAAAAGACTTTAGGATTCAGCCACTACCTTAGCACTGCTAAATCCGCCACTGAACCGTGTGCATCTGCAAATGTGGACAAAACCCCTTGAGCCTTATTGTGCTGTGTCCTGTAGCAAACAGGAGACCAATCGATTCAGATGAGAATGGCTTTGTATCATTCCAGGTGATAATGCAATATTATGTGTGTCTTTCCATGCAAGTGTGAATGGGATTTTCTAGATTTTTATCTCTGCAGGAGTGAACTATATTCATCAAAAAGATTTGTTTCTTTTATCCCCTCTTTATAACATAGGCAATTAAAAGCAGAACAGACAAGTGAGGTTAAAATAACACAGAGGCAATTGGCAGTGCCCTGCTGCTGATCTCTCCTTTGAACATCTGCTGGCACCCTCAGGGGAATGTGGTTGGGATAGGAGTGATTTCTGCTGACTCATTATGGTTTATTAACACCAAATTGAATATATTGGCAGTGTAGGTGTCCCTGGGGAGCAGCTAGAAGCACCGGCACTCTGTAGATGTGTTTTATTTGCCTGTGATTCAAATAAATAAATCCTCACACTGGGAAGGGTAGGGGGCTGGAATCAGGATGTGAATGATAAAGCAAGAGTGCTCCTGCAGTAAACCCTCATTATTTCAAGGTGCATTGAGGGAATTTCAGCTGTGATTCATATCCTCTGTGTAGCAGAAGATACAAGACCAAAGGGTGATGGGGGCAGGGAGAGGAGGCCAGGGAAGTGCAGCGTGTCCTGGTGGTGTGCTCAGGGCTGGTGCCCCATGGAGCACAGCGCCACATCCATCTGCAGATCCCAGCGTCCAGATGCAGCCCCCCAGAAAATGCACTGGCGTGGGTGTAGAACCAAAGGTGAAAACAAATGGTCTGAAACCAAGTTTGATACTATTATGAAAAAGCAAAGAACTAAGCTTGCTATGATGTGTTAAATACGTTTTTCATCTTTAGCTGCTTGTGTACAGAATGGAGCTATGTGCAGTTAACATTTTAACAGGAAATTGCAGCCACTGATCTGACGGGAAGTTTGGACTCCAAACAACTCGGATCCCAGTTTGTTTGTAACTGAGGTTTTGACATCACGGTGTCCTTCTTGTCTCTGCTGCAGGAGCTAATTTTCTGAGGTCATTTTCTGTTTCAGTTTATTTGTCTGATTCAGTTTAGCAACTGGTTTATTGAGCACTGAGGAACTCAGTTAAAATACCGAGAAGCCTGTTTCTCCTCTTCCAATCTGCAAATAAAAGCTGTGTTTCAACAAATGCATCTGTCACGGTTACAATATTGGAGTAATTTGGGACCTAGAACTGATTGTGTCCACTTCCTTATTTGAGGCAATGTTTCCTTTTGATCAATTTAAAATGCAAATTTGAATAAACTTAACTTCCTTCATATGTACACAAGTCATGAAAAATTTATTTATTTGGTGAATTTGATACCATTTTTCAGTGTTCTTTGTGTGCCTTTTAAGAAGAACTCACTATCATTCAAGCTGAGCTTGGTGTAAATATATTAGCATCACAATAGAAACATGGCTTACTACTTTTTAATAAAACAAACATGAAGGTAATACAAAGGTACAAGTACAACTCCGATAGGTTATAGCTGTTTAATTAGCGTTTCTGTCTTGTACTCTCAGAACATATAGTATATATTCTGACATACAGCATGATTTGGTTGTGGATAAACTTGTTTTGATGGTTGCAGTGCAAAGAGAACCACATCTTTGGAAGATTAGCTAAAGAGTAGAAGTGTGGATTAAGACTGTTTTAAGGTCAGGCTATGTTTAAATGACAACACTGTTCCAGAGAACAAAATGGCAGCTTTCCTTGCTCCCCACTTTTGTATTTTTGGCTCCTGCATTCCTGTGCAAGGCATCAGGATAAATTTTTGGTGTACTGTTGACTTCAGCAAATGTTGGTGGAGAGTGTCTAAGTGGTCCCTGAACTGGCAAGCTATGGTTCTTGTTAGGACTGCTTTGGAATAGTTTGTTCCCAGTGTCTGGGTTAGTATCCCGGTGTCTGGGATGGTTTTCTTCGGTGTTTAGTTGTCTCCCTCAAGTACCTAGTTGGAGGCAGACCCTGGTTTTGTGCAGGAGGCATGGTGTGATGCTCCCATTGTTTTATTTTACCGTAATTTAGAGCAAGCCTGATATCCTGACAATATGAAAGGAGATTAAGCCTCCCACATGTACCTAGTTCTTTTTTTTCTTGTAGGTGATCACAGATGAGTAGGCATGTATTGTTCCCAACCTTCTGGCATGCTGAGGACAACAGAGAGGAACAAAGGGCAAACTCATTAGCCTCATTACAGTCTAATTTTTAAAATTTATTCCTTAATTTTTCAGTCAGCCTTACACATACAGAATACGAAAGCAATGTGTTGAAGCAACAGATGCAAATACCAGCCTTGAACTTCAAAGCATCTCCTACTTCCGTGCTTTATTCAGTGTATCTTACTGGGGGAGGCACTGATACATGCTGAGGGAAAAGGAATCTGAATTAAATTAACTGAAGAAGAATGAATACTTTGCAAGCAGAGTAGCATTATTCTTCCAAGTTTCTGAAGGGCTTTTTAAAGCACAAGTTAATTAGTCTCTCAGCCCCTCTGAGATAAAGCTCCTTTTACACTGGGATGAGGCCAGGAGAGACTGTCTGACTTTACCCTTTGTGTGTGCCAGGCAAATGCTTTCCTAATGTCTCTCACAGACCACCTAATGTGACTTTTCCTGCTGGTCTTTAGTATGTTATTGAGGTCTTGAACTGAAAGAACTGGGTGCTGCAAGGCAGATCTCTGGCTTCCAGGTGCTAAACCTTGCCGTGCATGGTGTGACACACTGCCATGGTGTGACACACTGCCATGTGCATGGGCATCCTGTACCGTGCTTCATGAGAGTGCCTTGGGTGGGATCTGCAGCCACTGCTTAGGGCTAGCCATCAGAAAGGCCAGGGAAGAGAGAGGAGTCCTCAGCCCTGAGTTTCTACAGAGCCTAGGTATTTCGCTCAGACCTTCAGGGAAATGCTTCTTTCCATTTGAGTTCGTAGACTGTTGCCTTCTCCTGAAGACAGGACAAAGTATAGGCAGTATTTAATTTCTTTTATCACCTAGAGGGATAGAGACTGACAAATTTCACTTTGTTGGAGAATATCCAGACTGCCAGGGAAAGAAAGAGAAACTTTTTAGGTTTACTGCCAGTCCTCTTTGTCTCTAACCAAGAGGATACATAATAGTATTTCCTGGTGATCTCATCTTCCTCCCTAATGAGCAATGGAATATTTTAACTACACTGATACCTGAGACAGATGTTGAGCATTGTGTTCTTGCCAAAGCAGGGATACTAAACTCGTGAGGCTTTTGCTGGTGGTGGAAATTGAAAGTTAGTGAACTCAGAGGCATATTGAGTGGTTGAGACAACCAATAAATTACCAGAATAATTACAGCATCACTTTTTGGGATAACGAGAAGTCATTTTTCAGAAACTTTCCAAGTCTGAAAGGTTGTTAGCATTGTATTAGAAATCAGCATCTAATAGTTTTTTTCCCTTTCTCTTTATTATTGTACCATTCTGATTGTCACGTCATGATTTTGTGGTGTTCCAGAAGAGGCAAAGCATAGAATTCTTTCATTTTTGAGAACTTAAATGTGATTTGTGGCAAGCTGGATCTTAGGATTCTATTGAAGTTTGCTGATCTCTACTGCTTATTCCCGTGGTGAATTCCAGTCTGTGATAGTGAAGAGTGGTGTGGTGGAAATATCAATACCATTATCAGTGAAGAATGGCAACTTTAGAAAGCAAATGGCCAATTGCAGTCAGTTAATTCTGTAAGAAAGTAAAAGTCAGGACGTGCAAAATAATATCTCATGAAGTAATCGTCATGCTCTACAGGAGTCTGTTTCTAAACAGATCAAGCTTCCTGTTAACATCTAACATTAGACTTCAGTGTTTATGGAAGAGGAATTCATGCTTGATTTTTTTTTTTTCCCTGCCTTGTTTTTACACCCTAACTATAACTTGAAGGCTTGTGCCACTAGTTTTAACTACTCAGTATGTGGCTTAGGGAACTCTGTTCAGATCAATCACTTCTGAAGAGAATGTCAGGGAGAGCTCAATGAAATGTTGGTTTCACATCTGATAGGTCTTAAACTCTTATAGTAGGCAGGCAATCAAGTGGCTTCTAATGTGCTGGTGACTGCTTTGCTATCACTTCAAAATGGATGTGTCAATTATCTTCTCGTGCTGTACATTTAATGGTCAGATCAGCCTCTGCGCTGCAATTTCAGTTTGTTGTTACTGTACCCTTTTTAGTCGTTGTTCTGGATGGCGTATTTCCGATGAAGTCGCTTTATTGAATCTCTTAGGCGAAATTAGAGGAGGAGAAGATTAGAATGGAATTGTTAATACAAAAACATGCTTCACTGGGTTACTGAGGGAACTACTTTTGAGATACCTCTTGCTGCAGCATGTATGGATATGAATGTATTGATCATGTATCAAGCACTTCTTTGCAGATCACCTCCATTTTTTCTGCTAAAGAAAAAAGAGTACTCTTTATTTGTGTGTTTGTATGTCTTGGCTTTCTTCTTGAATACTTTTATTTTCAGCCTTAGTTCTGTCACTCTGAGTAGTGGTAGAGATTTTTTTTTCTGCATTCACTCCCCTCATTGCACAGCTCAGTGTGGACACGTTTTGAGTTATCCTCCAATGAGCAAGTACAGGCCAATTCATGCTTGATAGAAGCACTGAATGAATTATCCTTCTTTCCTCCCAGACTTCAGCATATTTGTGTTGCCTGAAAAACAGTCTTGCTGTGAAGTTTTGCAGAAGTTCATTATATAAACCCCAAGCTTGGGTTGCTGTCATTGTTCTGCAGTGAATAAAGCAACATTGGTTGCTTTATTCTTCTTCAGTTTCTTGTGAAAATGGTTTTTGGTACCTTTTGTGATATCATCTTCATTTATCTGGAACAACAAAAGGGGCAATAACAGATGAAGATGTTGTGGGCATTTCAACTATGTAGTCGGTGAAGTCCATCATTGTGTTTACCTGTCTGTTTACCTCACTGGTAACAGTGAATAGAAGAATAGTAACATGGTTTTTTTGGGGTTTTTTTTTGGTTTGTTTGTTTGTTTGTTTGTTTGTTTTAATCTTTTTCATGTTTCACTTACTTTTAAGGGGAAAATTTCCTGCTCCTGTCCTGGGAACCTGGGAAATGGCTGTGTGCAGCTCCAATGTGTGAAGCATTTTATTGCATCAATTAGTTCAGCAGAATTAATGTCCACAGCAGTAATCTGTTGTTCATATTTTTTGTTCATCACTGCCAATTCTGCCTAGTTAAAGTCCCCTCCATTTTTAGAGACTCTCTCATGTCACCAGTTTTCTGTGAACATTTGTTTGTATCACCCACTCCTTATTTACCTTTGAGATTTAACTATTGCTGTGTGCAATAATCTAACAGTCGGTAATAACCTAAAAAATAACAAAACCTGGAACTTCTCCAGGGGTAAACAGCATCAAAGCACCCAAATTATAACCTTTTATACCTTTTAGATGTCTTTGCAGTTTACTTTTGTGCTTAAATATCTTGGAGGTACTTCTTTTTTGTTCAGACTAGTACAGGTTTATTGCCTCTTTAAATCAAGAGAGGCATGATATTCCAGTATTGCATTTCATCCTGTCAGTCATGCATCCCGGTTGCTTCCCTCCCTTCAACATCTGTGCCTCTGAGAGAAGCAGCTACTACAGCTGCTGCCTTCCGAGTTGCCTGCCCTCTCATCCTAACCCTCAGTTGCCTTACTCTCTTCTGAATTTTTCCACGTCCCGCTAAAAAATAGTCTGACACTCCAGTCTCCGTGAAGAATAGTTAACTTCTGCTTGTCTCTCTTAATATTTTTGGTAAAATCTGTGAGCACAGTGGGAATTAGTTGGAAGAGGATGCAGGCTGTTTTTTCAAATAATTTTTTTTTTTTGTATTTTTAAAAACTTCCCACAACAGTGACTATAATCTAAACTATGATTAATAACAAATTAAGCATGAAAGAATCCTGTGCACCAGCACAAAAGCATTGTGATGAATATAATGTTCATATTGCAGCATTATCCTCCAGTTCATGGTAATGATTAAATTTCAAAGTATCTAAAGAGAAGATGGAGCAACTGTGCTTCTAATGAATCTGTAATGAGTTCTAGGGCTGGGTAACCATGCAGAGTTGAGGGATTTGCATAATAATTGTTATAACTGGACTAAAACTATAGAGCTTTTTTCCAGAAGACATGAGAATTGTTGCACAATTTAGTGAAAAATTCAGCTTTTGTAGCTTATCCAGCAATACCACAACCGTAACCAAGGGAAAAAAAACTGTAAGGAAGATGCAGTGATGGCACTTCACTTGTGCATGTATAAAAAGTGTGCCTGAAAGCAATGGATTTTTATAGTCTGTGTAATTACAAAGAAATAAATTTGAATTTTATACTAATTGAGTCTTCTTCAGCCAATATTAGGATTCAGAAGTGAATAACTGAGAAGTATAGAGTGTAGGTAAAACAGGTAAAAGCTTCCCCAGCATCCTTACTCACTAATAAACTGAGATAATTCTTTATTAATAAGAGGACTACTAATAAAGGAAAGAGATTATTTAATTTTGGTTGCAGGAGGAAGATCTTTGTTTAGCCCTGAGTTGTTGTAGGCTACCATTGTTGTGGTTACTTATTTGGCTTTTTTTTTAAAATTAGTTTTACTTTCTACGTAAGTTCTTACGGTATACAGTAAAGGGTTCAAAACTGCATTCATTGATTTCCTGTAACACAAGAAGAAAGAGCTAACACTTTCTATGTTGACTAGGACTAGAGGCTTCTGAGGGCTCTAAAACAGTGAACTGGATATTCTGATTTTTATTATTTTCTATATTGACATTGAATTTATAATTAAAAATTCCCATTGCACAGTTTTCCAGGCAGACAATGTTCTACAATAAAATTACTTCATCTATATGCTGTCTGTCTTGGTTTATTCGATCGTTTATTCTGTCAGGAACCGTTTTTCACTTTGTAAAAGTGTTGCATTTTCTTACCAGTATCAAAGGGCAGCATTAAACCGAACCCCCTCTCATGTCCACATGGTGTGTTTGGAGAAGAGTGGTACACAATGCTGTGCTTGTGATTTCAGGCGCTGTGCTGGCCACAGTCACCACCGTGACTGCAAAAATAAAGCTCTTGTTATTCCTCTCTTTGGGTTTCTTTCTGCTCCATCGGGTGGTCAGTTCGTGCTGCTTGGCCTCCTCTCAGAGCCAGGCTGGTTCTCTTTCTGCTTTTGTTTTCTATGGTTTCACTGATCAGATTATATTTCTCCAGAAAGTGCTCCCTAGAGCAATTTCAGCTGTTCTCTGCCTCCTGATGTTGCACCACTTGTCTGCATTTTTATGGTCTGACCCTGTCTGATGCTGTTGGATGTGAGGTGCTCTGACAGTACAGTCAACTTCTGGAAAAAGATAGTGGAGTAAAAAAATCCAGGGAGATCCATCTCTTTGGATGGTGGATATGGTCCAAGAGTGCAGGGGCAAAACATGTTTTAAAAGCTTGTGCGAAGTCAAGCGGTTCCTTACCAGGTGCAGCAGGCATCATCACGTTTCATTCACATTCTTTGCCTTGCAGAGGTGCGCAAGCCAGGCCTCTCCTTTTCTTTTTCCTGTGCCCTGGATGTGAATGTGCCGTGGTGACCCCCACTGATGAGGGATTGAGCAGTTTGTACGTCTGAGGTCAGCAAAGGCGACCAGCTGCAGTCTCCAGCTGCAGGCTGATGGACTGGTTCATCTCAGTGAGACGTGGATGCTGGGCTTCACACTCTCTTGTTATCATGGGAAGTCTGTTACAAAGATGCAGTTCTCATTTCCTGACCAGAAGCCTTGAGGTTGTAGGAGGTGAACATCGCATGTGGTGTCAGAAAGCACGTGGTTAGCACCACGCTTGTACCAGTCTTGTAGCTCTTGGACTATAACAGAGGGAGCTGACATTTCCTTAAAACCTGAAGTCTTTGATGTGCTTTCTCGGCATTGATGAAGTTTCTTTTTTTAAAGCTCTTTGCCATGTTCCAAGTCTGGAGTAGAACGAGCATTCAAGGTGATTTGAAATCACAAAAATATTTAATTCAGATTTATCTAGTGCTGCTGCTGAACTAAATTGATCTGTTGATGGCATTGAAAACAGTGAATGACTTGATTAGGAAGAGAAAATCTGATTGATAAACTTCTTACTTTCTTGAAGAGTAATTTGGCTTCTTTGAAGTGGCCTTGCTTTTGAATCATTACCGTAACATTATTTGGGCATGCGACTGTACTCCAAAACAATTTTTTTTCTTCAAAATGTGGTCTCTAACAAGCTTTGTCAAATATTCCTTGCTTCAGTGCAACTTTGGGAACATTTTGAGATTTGAAATTGATATGTTTTCCACAAGGAAATGGTAGTGTTTTGAAAATGCCCGTCACAGTTTTTAGTTTATCTCAGTTGAAAACAATCAAGAGATTAGCAAGCAATGATTTTTGTCCTTAATTCTCATATCAAAGCTGTTTGTGCTAACAAGATAAAATGCATTCTGAGGCAATATGTGCAAGCGCTTGTTTATCAGCAAGAAGGGTAAAGCTATCCTCACTTGACCTGAAATTTTTTCTTTGTTTTGTGCTTTTTCTGAATACTTCTAAAACATTTAAATGAAAAAATAATTTGTATTTGAACTGCACTAGCACAATTTTATCTTCATGTTTTGTGTTTTATTGTTTAGTTTAAAGCAAATCTGTGAGAAGTAAAGGGAATGTTAATAAAATAATACCATTTTTTAAAAAAAGGTTTAATGCTACTGAGACTCATACATTTTTAAGTATCATCAGAAATGAGTTATTTGGTAAAGAAAATGATGACTTCCTACTTTCTAAAGTTATTATAAACATAAATCCATCTGTGACTACTTGTGTTAGAGTAGCGTGAAGGATATTACACAAAAAACTTCTTGCCATAGCTTTGCTATCTCATTTGAGCCAATTCTGTGTGTCCCAGTTGAGCCCCAGAACAACCACATTTTGTGTTTGACTTCCCCTTCCACACAGGCTGTCATCAGAGGAGCTCGGCCCTATGACCCCTCGCTCTATCCTTGTTACATCTTCTTGTGCCAGTTACCTACTGTGAACCATGAATGCTCATCAGGACTTGAAGCAGTAGGCTTCCAGACTCTGTCTGGGAGTTTTATGCAGGTGGACAAAGGAGCTGTGATTGAGGCAAAGAGATTTTCACTTCTTTTTTTTCCAGTGGCAGTACTGTGAGCGCTGTCTACTCGAACTCTTTGATTCAATCTGCAGCGCCTCACCCCATCAGTAATTTGTTCTGTCATTCTCCGTAAAATCTGATACAGTCTTCATGGAAAAGATACGAGAATCCTTCTAAATCCTGGAATGAAAATTTTTTGTTTCTTTATAAGTTCAGAGTTTTGCTCCTTTTTCCTGATCACAATTTAAAATGACGCTGTCTTCAATTATCATTATTTTTTATGCGGTATGCTGATGATTTGGGGCTGTTTTGAAGCAGAGCTTTAGTAGCATCACTGAATGCTGTGGGAGGTTGAACTCAAAATCCATTATTATTAGATGAAAGGTTTAATTGCTCAGGAAGAGCAATTAAAGGAAGGTCTTGGAGTTGTAGTTTTGTTCCTCAAGAGCCAGAACTACTGAGAGGTGCTGATCTCAGGAGATGACCAGGAAAAAGGATACAAAACTGTCAATGAGAGAATTGGTAACTGAACTTACTAAAAATGAACATCAGAGTGAGTAATGGGATAAGTGATTTTTTAAATTTAAATTTCTCCAAGTGTTCACATGTTTTCTCTGGCAGGTGGGCACTTCTTGTCTCTTGTGAGGAATACCGCACCTAGGTAACATAGAAATACTTGAAACTTGTATGTCAAGTTTGGTTTGTGAGTTTTTTGAAAGATTTTGGTAGTTTTGAGATGTCAGTTGTGAATTTGTTTCTGCTAGTGTGGGTCCTTCCTGCTTCTTGTGTTTTGTGTTGCATTGATTCTTGAGGACATTCTGGTTTAATTTTCATCCTTTTCTTTCACTTATAAATATTTCGACTTAGCTGGAGCCACTCAGAACAGAAATAAGTTCTTCAAGGGGCTTTTTGAAAGATCTTTTAAATTTTTTTTTGTGTTTTTGCTAGAAAGTCCGAAAGTATGCTTGTAGGCAGAAGAATTTTTATCAGAATTATAAAGGGAGATGTGAATATTTGATAGCAATAGGAAGAAAGCTAATCAAAAGCGTTGAATTGAAATACCATTTGACTTGTGCTTGGGTTGGGTGTTCCCTGTTATGCCCTGTGGCAAGTAACTTGCCTGTGATGGGTTGTGCTGATGCAGCACTGGAGACAGCTGTTCCCACTGAGGTTGAACTTTGTGTGTGTTGGCCATTTCAGCCTGTGAGGGGATGGCAGTGCTGAGCTGGGAGCATATTAAGTAATGCAGCTAAAATCGGGTTTTGCTGACATCACTTTTATCAGCCAGTCTTTCAAAGATGCAGAGACCTGAATGTCCATGCAGAACAGAGGGAAATTGTTTTGTGACACGGGATCTTCCCATTTCTGTTTTACTGTCTTCCCCCTTCTCTTCCCACCCTTTGAATCGGTTGGATTCAGAATGAGGTGCTGTGGTACCCTCTAACCCCTCTCTCTGCAGCAGTTCCTGCGCTTACGATACACCTCGACGTGCCCACTTTCCCAAAGGCTGCCTTCCCCCCAGCCCACCTGAGCTGTGAATGTTCTGCGTGTGGTTTCGGGGTTAGGCTGCGTGCTGGCACTAACTCTACAGCAACAGAGACAGCTGGTGCAGATACTAAAGCTGTGCCTGCAGATAGATGAAATACCTTTGTTGATGGTCTTTTTGAAGAAGGGTGAATGGAAGTAGAAAAAAAAAAGAGGAAAAAAGGAGGTCAAAAGCAGAGCCTTGCTGAGAGGATGAAAGGAGTTAGAGTTTGTTTCTATGGTATGTACCAGCTGATTAACTTTTTGCTTTGACTTCTGCAAGTTACAGTCTCCCTTTGAGGAGAGTTTGAGGGCCCCCTTGATAGGCATTGTCAATCACAATAAGTCATAAGATCTGTCACCTAGGGTGCCTTGCCCTCCACGAACTGTTGGCATGTCCCAGCTGTCCTTTGGTGTGAGGGGTGGTGCATCCCTGTGCTGGAGGCTGGAAAGCAATCTCCCTGAACACTGGCTGTTTCTGGTATTGAGGATATCCCCAGTGAACTTCTGAATCATTCTGGTCCTTCAGGTGACACAATGATCCAGCCCAGCAGCTGGGGTGAAGCATGCATTGGCAGTAAGCAGCATATCCTCTTTCACATCCTCTTTGAGGATGGGATTTGCTTTCACCTCGATAATGCTTTTAGAAATGAAGCACCAGAAACAGCCTTAACTTTGATTGTGTTTGGTAGTCTCAGGATGAGGGTCTGTTGAAGCAGTGTGTGGTTTGGAGCAACAAACTGAGCAGTTGGACACTCGGATTCAGCTCCTGTCTCTGATCCTGGACTCTCAGCTGATGTTGACAGGGTACCCATGGGTACCCTGGGTCTCTGTTCATGTAACTGTGAAATGGTGAAACAGTTCTTCTCTCTGTGAAAAAATTTCCCAAAATCACTTAGTTTTTGGGATTCATCAGCAAATGGTACTCATTCAAAGGCAGGATGATGAGTAGTTTATAGAACTGTAGAGGGTTAGAAGGGACTTTAAAGATCAAGCAGTCCCAACCTCCCCTGCCATGAGCAGGGACACCTCCCACTAGACCAGACTGCTCAAGGCCTTACCCAACCTGGCCTTGAACACTGTCAGAGTTGAGGCATCTACCACCTCTCTGGGCAACCCATTCCAATGTCTCACCACCCTCACAGTAAAGAATTTCTTCCTAATATTTAATCTAAACCTACCCTCTTTCAGTTTGTACCCATTCCCCGTTGTTCTATCACTGCATTCCTGACAAAGAGTCCCTCTCCAGCTTCACTGGAAGGTGAAGCTTTGGATACTGGAAGGTTGCAATGGGGTCTCTGTACAACTTTCTCTTCTCCAGGCTGAACAGACACAACTTGATCAGCCTGTGTTCATAGGGGAGGTGCTCCAGTCCTTTTTATCAATATTGTGGCCTCCTCTGGACTTGCTCCAACAGTTCCATGCCCTTCTTATGTTGAGGGCACCAGTGCTGGATGCAGGACTCCAGGTGGGGTCTCACAAGTGCAGAGTAGAGGGGTGGAATCACCTCCCTTGACCTGCTGGCCACGTTCCTTTGGATGCAGCCCAGGATTTCCTTCGTTTTCTGGGCTGCAAGTGCACACTGCCGGCTCACGTTGAGTTGTTCCTCAACCATCACCCCCAAAGTCTTTGTCCACAGGGCTGCTCTCAATCCCTTCTCTGCCCAGCCAGTAGGTGTGCCTGGGGTTGGCCCAACCCAGGTGTGGGACCTTGCACTATGCTTTGTTGAACTTCATAGGTTTGCACGGGCCCACCTCTCCAGCCTGTCCAGGTCCCTCTGGACGCCATCCCTTCCCTGCAGTGCGTTGACTGCGCCAGAAGGCTTTTGGTGTCTTTAGTGAACTTGGGGAGGGAGCACTCAATCCCACCGTTGGCATCGCTGACACAAATGCCGAACGGTGTCAGCCCCAGTACTAACCCCTGAGGGACACCACGCTGCTTCCTCATGGAGGAGGTTGCGTGCAGCTGTCATCTGGAGGCTGCTGGGTACAGAATGTCCAATCCTGGGCAGAAGCCCAAGTAGCCTGGGAGCTGCTCTCTTTTTGCCAAAAGATAATTCCCAAAGGGGTTTTCTATTAACTCTTCTGGCAAGTCCAGAGGACATTTAATCTGCTCACTGTTTTAGGAAAAAATGAGAATCCTCATTTTGTTTCAGCAGTTGCAGTGAACAAAGCACACTTACAAGAGGCTGAGATTTGCCCTTAAATACAGTCCAGCCATACAAACTGTCTGGAGCTTGGTCTGAAGCTGCTTGATCTGAAATAGCTGTGGTTCCCATCAGCTAGAGTTCCCATCAGGGTACCCCAAGTACATTGTTGCCTCTGTGCTTTTTGTGAGAAGTTTTTTCCTGAAATAGACTTTTTTGGACAGTGAAGGATTTTATTTTCTCTGTTGTCCATCTGGTTCCTTCATCCACATCTGGAATGCTATGATTACCCAATCCACAGCAACAAAGATAATTTAAGAGTCTTAAAAAGACAGCAGAAGCTTGTGGAAAGGATTTATAGCTTATTAGGGTGCCTGTATGTTTTTTCTCTGTCTAAAGAACCTTTGCATTATTGTGTCATTTCTAAGAATGAAATTGCCCTCAGGGAAAATTAAAATCCATCACAAAAACCTACTTGAGAGTAGCATTGTTTTCCTAGAAATCACTGTAAATACAAGAGGCACTATAGGTAAATAGTGAAGCTGCAGAGCCTGTTTCTTGGGCAGTTTAGGGTAAAAGAACAAATATTCTTCAAATAATTGGCAAAGCGGGAGAATTACTTTTATTTTTGTTATAAGCAGGATGCATTATATCTGTGTGGCATTGCCCATGCCCAGTAGAAAGCAGATTACATTAACACCTTTCAGAACCTGATGAAGTCTTAAGACAGTGCAAATCAAATAGAATAAATCCAATGTCATTTAATGCCTCCGTTGCTAATTCATTATCTAAGGAGGGTGGAAGATAAAAGGTTAATCAAAGGTGATTCTTACTAGACTACATGGTGATTTTTATGCCGGGGTGACAGAAGCTGTTACCCAAGGATTTCTTTTCATTCCCCTTCATTTTTGTCTGCCTCCCCACTGCTCCTTGCACTGTGCAAGCTCGGCAGGTCTGTTGTGCCATCTGAACCTGGTCAGTCATTACATGCCTGGCTGGCTGCAGTAGAGGGCTGGCACGGCCCATGAGCTCAGGGCCGTGGGGCAGGAGGTGGCACTGTTCACTCTCTGCTGGCCTCGAGTGTACTTCTGGTCCGGAACCTCCATGCACCAGAGATTCCTGTTTTTCAAGGAAGGCATGACAGAAAAAGTGGAGGAGAGCTCCTTAAACCACAGAGAATGGATTTTAGTAAATTGTGAAGAAGCCCAGCAGGAAGGGGTGGCAACCTCATGTGGTAGGAGTTGTGTGCCGAGAGTTTTGTGAAATGACCATACCTGGCCCCCAGTTGTCAATTTGAGCGGTTCAGCTGGCCCGTACCTCTTACAGATCATCTGGTTTGGTGGGAGAACAAGCGTTCAAAACTCTGTTAAAAAAATAATTGTGAAAACATCCATATGAGAGTGAGTGCTTTTCAGAGAATTGTAGCTATCCAAATGTCATGGAACTTCCCACCAAAAATATGTTTTGAGCAAAGATGCAATGCCAGAAATCAAAGTAGGCATCCGTATTTTGCTATGCTGACATGCTCCGTTTTGCTTTAGTGGAGCAATACTCGCTTCCTGCTGCTGATTGCAGTCTTGTGCCCTGTTTAAATATCTTCTGGGGAAGACCAAGGAGAATGAAGTTATTAAAAATCCGAGTTTCTCTGGGTTCATTTGAAATGAATCATTATTAAGCAATTCTGCCTCACAACTTTTTAGAAAGTGAGTATTTAATTGCTGCTACTCAAATGCGTTTTCTTAGGGTATGATTCCCCTTTGGACATCTTTTCTCTTTAGATAATTTAGTTTTAAAAATGCTGAAAATGGGAATAGTGCACAATTAAGAATAAGAGTTGCACCACTCATTAGGGAGATGATAGCAGACTGACAGTATCATGTCAAACACAGAAAAGCGGAGATAAGCTTTATTTCCCCCCTCCTGTTTGCCCTGACCCTGCGTGGATGCACCTAGAAGTCTGACACAAATTCAGGTACATTTGTGCATCTTAAAGGGAAACTTCTAATTGATATTTCTGTGCGGATATAGAAAGGCAGAATGACAGAAAATCTTGCCTTTTTTTTGTTTCTTCTTCAGAACAAAATATTTGACAGTTTCTCCGCCTCTTTATTGGTTATAAAATGTGATGGAAGAAACATTAGCTGTGAAGAACCCAATGGAAAAGAACAGCAAATTGAAAAGAACAGTTGTAATTGAAATAAGGAAAGAAAACAACTCACGAGCTGATTTGAAAAAAATTGGAGAATTCAAATTTGGCTGAATAGTCCTTTAAAGAGAGAATTTTCTTCACAGTCGATCCTGTTGAATCCTGAGGTAACATACTGCCTCACTGCCTCTGCAAATTCATTTGTGCTTGTAATCTGAGACTCCTAAGGCTAATCTAAGCCTTCCTGTGCTACTGAATAGGTAGACAATAAGCATTCAATTGATTTGTGTTACTCTACCTACTTTCAGAAGCACTTATTATACCAAATATCTTTTACTTTTCTGGGCACTCTAGCTCATCTCTCTTTGTTGCTGAGTTGTCATGCAGTAGTAAGCATCTTATAGTGCTTACTTTCCAAAATATGCCTTTTGTTTGTTTGTACTCTGACAATATATTCATTTTATTTCAATTTACATATGCTTTCTGATCTTTCATGTGTTGCTGTCTTCCATATAAAGCATTTTTCGCCCAGCTGAGTATTCAGTCCTTGCCAGCTATTTATAATTCACTAAAAGCCCGTTTTCTGTTTCACACATCAGTTTGCATTGCAGCTAGGGTGGAATCTGTTATGTATTTGTGTGCTGTTTTCTCACATAGGCAAATCCTTTCATTCTCACCACTTCCACCGGGAGGTTGCAGCTATTTAGCTGGTCATGCACGTGGACCTGAAAGTATTTTGTGGAGGTACTTGACTCAAACGTCTGAATTTTTTTCCCAGTATCTCTTTTTTGTACCTTTTTACCTGGTCCTGTAAATATCACAGTAATTTCTTTCAGGGCTTGTGAGGAATTTTGCTTAGCTCAGCCCCTATAGATCCATTAGGCTGCTGCCTAATGAATTAAAGGATTATAAATAGTAATGATGAAATACCGCTCTGTGTCCCAGCTCTAGCCATCTTCTTGTGTGAGGAATGACCATTTTTATACAGTTGACTATAAAACCTGTCCATTGAATGATTTCTATGGTGTAATCTGAAATCCCATAATTTGTTTTAAGGTAAAATAGTTTTGAAGTTGCCTAACTGTTATTTCAAGTATCTTTCTGCAGAGAATAGTGATGTATTATGTGTTAGCATTTACAGAATAAGCAGCCTTTCAAGGCAGTTACACTAAAATTTCAGAAGCTTAACCACAAAATGATCCAAGGAGTGAATCTTAAGATCATCTCCGGCCAGGTAGACCACGTATAACCCAGGTGCTGGGCTGGTTTGATGGCCTGATACGACTGACCTGAATTGACTGTAGTGTCTCGACCGATTAACAGACTTGACCAGAGCAATATCCATTGGCCCTTTCTTTTATTTTTTAAGTGGCATCTTCTGGTTTCATCGGAGTTGGGGTCCTGAGGTAGAACTTCATTAGGATACCTCTTTTCCTGCCATGTCTGCATGCTGCTGTTCCAGCAGTTTGTCCAAAGATGCTATGTGGGCTCTGAAGTTCATTGAATTCATTAACTACTTCCATATTTTTGTGTGTGTGTGTATATGTTTGCTGTCTGCCCTAAAAGTAAATAGCCCTACAGTATTTGTTACAGGGAACTCTTTGCCTTAATTTGTTGTGGGCCTCCTTTCAGCATTATTAAACTGTGACTTTTTAGTCTCTGGCTGAGGGTTGGTGCGTGCTGGGTTTTTCTCTGTGGAGGAAACTGAGTATCTTTTGTGTGTTAGTTGCAGTTTTATGTAAGCAATAGATTCTACGTAGAATTCACGCATCCTTTACGTCTTCCTCATACTCACCTGTTCTTTTAATTTGGGTGGGAAAGGAAGTGTCTCTATGGGGTTCTGAGGATTTCCACACCTCCTGGGAGTTGATTTTGCCCCCTCTTTAGAACAGTCAGTAGTGCTTATCAGGCATCGGGGTCACCGGCATCAGGCTACACTGCTGTGAGCTGAGGCATTCTGCTTTCTCCCAGAAGTGAAACCAGACATCTTTTAAAAGGCACTTAGCCCAAGAAGAGGATTTCCTAGAATTTTAATCATACCTCTTATGTTTTCACCCAAAATACTGTGCTTTGGAGCTGTGCTAATTGACCTGATGTTCTGGTTTTAGATTCCTGGTAGTAACCCTCAGAGCTAATTTACACAACGTGCTTTGAACTGAACTTGGTAATGCAAATATAATGTCCTATTAGCAAACTATGAATGGTTCCTACTGGGATTTGTACAATGATTCTGAGTTCATTATTACTGTCATTCAATACTGTGGATGAGTAGAGGAAAAATAATTAAACAAAGTAGTACTTTAAATCCCAGAAGGAATGTAAAATCAACAAAGTTGAAAACCCAGAAGTCTGAACTTGTGTTTAATATATACACTCTGAGGAAAGGGAGGGGGAAGCAAGGGTGTGCGTTAAATACTCAGCGTAGCTGCCCAGCCTAATTGGATGGAAAAATTGATACCCAGTGAATCATGTATTTCCCCCAAATGATTCCATATTTCTCCAAGTTTTAGACTGATAATGTTACATGGAAAATGGCTTAAGAAGTATTTTCTTCTAATCCTCCTTTAAATATAAGTCATCTTCCAAAAGTGTTGCTTGGGGATTTAGCTGTGTGACTCCTACTGGTATCCCTGGAAGTTTCACGGCTAAGATGCACAAACAGCGCTTTGAAAAAGCCTCTTGCAATCCAACGCTGTGGAAGCATTTGCTGTGTGAGCATTTCTCATTTCTACAACTTGACCTGGTGTTAGCAGCAAAATCTATGGGGGACCTTAAAGTTGAGAAAACTGTTGAATGTTCCTCAACTTTGCATAAACGTGCAGGCTGGTCCAAGTCCACTTCTATTAGATGGTGCGCAATTTGTCCCGGCGTTTAAAATTCAATTTCTAGGGAAGATGACAGAAAAACCACTCTAATTGTTCAACTGACATATTAGTCACTCAGCCAGGCAAGGAGGCAGCAGCTCAATTGAAAAATTATTCTCCAGTGTGGTGAGCTGTAGCGCTTGGCTCTACTCACACGTGAACAGAGTGCCCTAGAAAGTTGGCTGTAACCTGCTCGTCTGCTGCAGACCAGTTCAGACCAAGAGAGTTTCCTTTGGGCTCAGTTCTTCAGCAGCACCATCATGACTTCTTTTTCCTATTTGACTCCCTCCACTTCTCTTTTTTGGCACTACTCCAGCGTGTTTCGGGCAGTGTGTCTCTCTTAAGCTGTTACCTGCCCAATAATTAGACTGGATACCTGAGCAGGAAACTTGAGTCATCTTCTCTGTTTTCCGGCTGTGAGACTTGTAAAAAACTTCATTCCTTAAGTGTCACAGCCCAGATTTTTTGTGGTCCAGCTGGTGGACAAGTCCATCTGCCTGTCCACTTTTCCATGAAGAAGTGGTGAGAAATGGATAGATGTTGTCTGTAGAGCTGATTAGTTTGTCCTGAGAGTGTCCAGAGGAAGTTAGTGCTGCTCTTGCACCTTAGTGAGGAGGTTAAGAGAGGAGGCATAATTCTAATCCTAATTCTGTGCATTTTGGAAGGGCCTCATAATGCTGTTCTTGCTGTAGGTGTTGGGATGTTCTGAAGATTTCGACCTTGATTTTTGCCAGAATTGGATTTCTGTCTCATATTTTCACAACTTAAGAAATTAAAACTTCACTTTTCAAGGTGACACTTGAAAAATAATTTAGGTCATGAAGATTACATCAACTAAGTATGTGAAATCATACCTAAAGAATATTTAGTATTAGAAAATGTTCAATTAAGCTATTGTAGAAGAGTCTACATCAGCCATTGGGAAGTTGCTTCAACATCACCAGAATGACCAGTAAAGTGTCCACAAATTCCTGTCTCAGGAATCCTTACTAGGCTGTACTTAAAAGTTTTCTTTTCTAGAAGTGGTTTGAACACTGCAAGTTTGGTGTGAAGAGCAAAACGAGAAGTAAAATTCCCTGTGGTATTGAATGATTTACAGCTTAAGTGAAAGAGAAAAGCTGGCAAAATCTGAAAAAGAGGAATTTGAAAGGCAGAGTGGAAACTGAAAAGAAGAACGGAGGAGAAAATGACACAAACGGCATAGACTAAGGAGTCAGGGAGAGAGACAGCTTGGGTCATATGGCAAACAAAATGTATGAAAAAGAAAGTCATAGTCAAAAGTCAAGAAAGAGTGTCAATTTCAAGAGAAATTGCTATTTTCAATTTTATTTTTTTTTTTTAAACAGCCCCTGCATTAAACCATTTTGGTGCTTTGAAGAATGAGTTCACTCATCCTACTGACAATATAGCAGTGCAGAGACTCGATGGGAAGGGCAAGGTCTTTAATTTCTTTTCTTTATGGATGTTACAAGCAGAGGTCTTAGGGTTTAATTCAAATGAAAGCTTTTCTATTGATGCTGAAACTGTCTGCTTCAATCTAGAAAGAGATTTTGAGCTAGTAATAAGGCTGCTTTTTTCATCATCTTTCTGAGCTAAATATGAATTGTCTGTTTAAAAAAACCAAAAAAACAAAAACAAAACCAAAAAGTTACAAGGAGCTCAAATAGTTTATAGTTTATCCAGATAAGGGGGAGATGCAGATTTATGCCTAGTTCTAGTGACAGAAGAGGGTATCAAGAAAAAAAAAGATATGAAAGAGAGAGTAGCATCAGTGAAGATTACATGGTAATCTGCAGTGTGCTGGAGTCTGTCTTCCATTGGAATGTCATTGGAATCCCATTTTTACTATGCAGTGTAAAGTGGTGCGTACAACTAATTTATAAAGCGCACTTTATCACCCTATGTGAAATCTTATGCCTTCGTTGTGACCACCTTAGCTTAGCGATATTAAAGCCATTGCTTTCAAGAGCTCTACTGTATTAGAGTTTTGCACTGGGAAGTTAATAAGAAAACTAACAAAGAATTTATAGCGTAAACAACATTTTTAAGTCAGCCAATTAAATTAATGATCCTGTCTTGAAAGCAGTTCAAAAAACTCAAGAGTGCGCCCTCGTGTCTGTGACTCTGCCCTTTTGGGTGCTCAGGATTAGTAGAAGCACTTAGTGCACATACGTTCTTGTAGGTACATCTGTTTTGCTCAGCTGCAGTAATTCTCCCACTTACGTTGTGTAAATCTCTGCCCCAGCTTTGTGTGTGAGCAGCAGAGAGGCTTTTAAGGCATCGCTGCATGTTCATGGTCAAAAGCATCATGTTTACATTGATATGTCAGGCATGGCCAAATATTACTTGTGGGTTTAATGAAACTCGTATGCAGTTATGTGCAGGTTGCATAATGCCGGGAAGAAGCAGCTGTGGCAAAGATTATTAGGGATTAAGGAAAGTGATATATTAAAGCTCCCTTGTCCCCGAAATGGCTGCAGAACAGGCTCTGCTCAGCCTCTCTGCTGGGCAGCTTCACATTTTTTCTTGTCTGGAAGCCCTGTAATTGCGTTGCAGAAAGGATGCCTGGTATAGCCAGCAGTGGTCAAGTAGTTTACAAAGGGTTTCTGAAAACTTCAGTGTATGTAGGCCACTGCTTCTCTGTATCATGGTCTCATTGTCAGCTATTTTTCAAAAGAGAAATTGCTGCTCCTCTGAAGTTTGAAGACCTGTTCTAGATCCTTGGAGAGAACAGCAGTACAAAAACATAAGCTAGTGCTTTTTGCAGGTCTCGTTTGTAAGCCTTGGTACAGGAAGTCCCTGCTTTATTTGATGTCATTTCAAGGTTGTTGAAAAACAGCTTGCAATGCTGAATATTCTTTCTCATCACTATTGCAATTTATATTACTTCTAACCTTCAGTATATACCTTTGAGCACCACTTTGCTTTCTTTAAAATTATCTGAAGGATTGATGTCTTAGTAGCAATTTGTTCTACTATGAAGGTAAGTGTGATTTTCCTTTGTCAGTGATAGCACTGGCTTTTTTAACACTTTTTTCCCTTTTTTTTGTTGCTTTTCAAAGCTCTTATGCTTGTATGCTGCTCTCCCTTTAATCTCTTTTAGTAACCAGATCCTACAGCAGCATTTGGGGGCATATTCCATTTTTCTAATTTTTTTTTCTCTTTTTACTGTGCCGCGGTGATGTGGTTTTGTTGGTGTTTGAACACAAACATTATCTTCATTTAAAAATTGTATTTGTTGAAGTAAAAATATATTTTACCTTCTGACTTATGGCTGTCTGTCTGTAGCTGCCTGAGTTCTTGCTAATTTGTATGGCCTGACTAGCAAGTATGTTGAGGGAAAAAATAATCAGCAATATTAAGACTAGCATGACATTTTGCAGAGTCGTTTTAGAAAAAAAAATTCTGGAGGGGTTAGAGTGATTCAGAAAAATCTTTGGTCATCTTTCCTTTGTGATCTTAGATTAAAAAGCCAAAGCGGGTTAATAATTTAATATAATTTTTTAGTTACTAAAGCATGAGGTGTAATACTGCGTACTTGAAATTTCAGCAGAACAGCCACCTGAAACCAGCTACCGTGTCTTTTAGAAGCCTTGATGTTGTTGAATAGGTGTGACATGTCCAGTGGTTTAGGGATCATCCATATTAGCTGTGAAGTATTCTCCTAAGCCAAAAATTGAATTGCGATTTCACTTGTTTTATAGTTTGTCTTGTCAGACAAAAATGTTTGACCCGTTCCTGCTTTTCATAACATAAGCATTAGGTGTTGTCAGTAATTGTCATGGAGCTTAGCCCATGCATAAAGCCTTAATTGTTCTCTGTTGTTTGTCTTGGATAGCTATATAAAAAGGGCTCATTCTAGGTCTTTTAATCTTATCTAACAGTGTTAAAATAAATCTTACTTCCAGGAAAAACTTGTGGCAATTCAAGTAACAAGTTTGAACTCTTCTGGTGCCTTTGCACATGTTGAGTCTGGTTGCCTTGTTCGGGTGCATAATGATTTCCAGATGATGTCTTGTGACTGCTGACAATCTACAGAGGGCAAGCTGGACACATGGCTCTCCTTGATGTTCAGGCTTTGCTTTATAAGGAAAAAGGAAAAAAGGAATTTTTTTTTTTTTTTTGGTTGGAGCAGGGAGGCTGAACAGATGGTCAGCAGAGGATTGAAGTAATAAGTGGCAAACAGGCAGAGAGGAGAACCAGGTAGGAGAAGATGTAAGCAGATTGCTCTCGGATACCTCTGCCTTCCCTTTCGTTTCTCCCCAGGTGCTTAGTAAAGAATGAAAGAGAATAGGAATAGAAAGTTAAAGGAAACTTTTCTCATGAGTTTTAATATTGAAAGTACAATCTCTTTTCCAAAGTAGGTTACTAAGTTATTGTGTAACAAAGTGTAAACAATGATTCTGGTGGCTGTAGAAAAGCAAGCAAAACAGGATGGTCCTATCCATGTGATGGAATGGGAGAGGAAAATGCAGCCCTCACTTTCCCATAGGAGAATTCAGGAGCCTTCATCCCCTGAGAATGTTATTGGTGAAGATCTCCAGCATTCTTCCAGAACTGGTACTCCAGTCACTCTTGAGCTAGAAATTGTGTATGGATCCACATCCTATCTAATTTTAAATAAAGTTAAACCTGTCTGCAATGAAGAAAACCTTTCTGGGGCAAGTTGTCTTATGTATGTCAGCAGTGTAAAGCAGAGAGAGAGAGTTTGGTTTGAGCTCAGATTCCCCTGAAGTGAGAATGTTGTCATCCGGTACCGAACGCATGAAGTAGGAATGGTTTTCTCCCTGTTTTTCTGCAGCCAGTTTAAAATTCCATTTAGTGCACTCCCATCATTTGTAGCTTTTGAATCATTTGTGGAAAAGTAACCAAACCTGTGATAGGGCATCTGCACCTAGCCTGTGGTTACTGCAGAGGTGGTACATGCAGGGGAGAAGTGGGAAGGCCAGGAGGCTGCTTCCAGATGTGGGGCTGGACAGATGGGTGGTCTGGTGCTGTTCGCTTTGTAACCCTCCCTACACTTTGCATCGTCTCTGAAAGTATCAAGGCAGGTCTTTTGTCGTGTAGTTATGTGCTCTGGTGACTGCTGGGCCTACAACCCTTTAATTTAAAATGAGAATGCTTGCTTTGATACTGCACAATAGAAAACAACAGGTAAAATTTCAGCTGATTTTTTTTTAAAGTAAATTATTTACTGAAAGTAATTTGCCTCCTTCTGCCTGTTGTCTCCCTCATGTAGCATGGAAGGAATCCCTGTGTCAGGTTTGACAGATTTTGCAGAAATTTGAAAGAAACTCAGAAACCATGAGAAAGTATGGTAATTCTCTTGAATTTAGGCAATTTAATCATCACAGAGCTTGAAGGGTCACCTGTCTCTTTGGATGAAAAGTACCGCACACAACAAAGAAGGTTCAGGAGGCAGATTCTGGGAATGTCTGTTTCTCAAATGTGCCTTTTTATGCAGGGTGATTTTCCCCTGCTCCCTGTCACCTCTGCAAACCTTTCATGCCTTGCTCAGAGACAGAATTGTCAGTTGTTATAGGCAGAGCTGCTGGCACCTCCTGTCATTTCTCTTTGTGAGATCTATTTTCTGTTTTTTATTTCTTTGTCAAACTTCTGTTCATTCTGAGATTTTTCCATAACTTATATCTGCCCTGACATCCAACTTGAGAGCAGAATGTGGTTTCTCTGTTAAAATAAGTATTTTCTGTACGCTATCTATGTTTAGCTGTAATTTTTTGCATCAAAGGCAAGGTGCCACTTGTCTTACTGGAGGCTCCAAATTGTTGTTGCACCGAGGTCTACAAATTAAGCCATCTGTAAATATGTTGAGAACTTTGACACAAGCAGAAGGAGCATTTTCTTTGCCTACTTCTGCTATGTGTAAAATACTGCCATCTTTCCAAATGAACTGGAAAAACTTGGCCAAACTTGGCCTTTATGTGATCTCCTAGAGAGAGGAAGCTGGTTCTCCTGGGCTCGCAGTGCCCACCCATTCCCAGCATGTCTGGAGGTTAGACTATGCTTCCTCCTGTTCAGGATGTACCAATGTGTTTGGGAGAAATTGAACAGTAGACATTCTGTATCCACAGCTCCAAAGGGAACTTCCTGAGGAAGGTGAGTTGTTTACACTGTACTTTCAGTCTTTTCCTGTTTCACTGCACTATTAGGGGCAAAATGCTGTGCTGTCCTGTGTTCCGCCAATTTTGTATTTCTCTATTACTCTTCATAGATTTTTATTACTTCCCATATTTTTCCAGAGTTAGAGGGTATAAAGTGGAAATGTGCTGTGGGATTTTAAATATAAGAGTGAGCAAAGTATTTTAAGACAGTGATGCTCCCGATGGAACCTTTAGTTGTTTGCTTCTGCGTATCAGAAGAGTCGCTCTGCGGTATCAGAGCAGTTGACTGTGTAGTGCTGGAGAGGCAAGTGATGCTGATGGAAATCTTCAGGTGGACAAGATACAATGTGCTCCATCCCTCTGAGAGCTCTAAAAGCACTGGAGTGTCATTTGACAATGGATCCCTGAAAGCCCCCTCTTCTCCTGTGGGATGGGATTGTGATAAGATCAACATTACTGAATCACCCAGCTGTTGTTGCAGGTTCTTTTCCATCCAGAGGGACTGAGACTGTCTAGCAGCCCTGCATAGTACAGCCCTGCTGCATTCACAGATCTCAGTCCCAGCAGAGCTGCTGCTCCTGAACGGCCTGCCAGCGGTATGCCACTGCAAAGCTCAGCTTCGTCCTGTCCATTTGTGTGGCAGGACAGTATCCTATTCTCCAGGCCAACTGTTTACAGAAGGAGGGAAAAACCTCATGACTGAGTTATGGAATCATCTCCAATTAGGCAGAGAATATTTTCAACTCCGTCAAGTAAGATTGGGTTGTGTCTTTAAATGTCTGGCTTTAATTTCTTAGATGTTCAGTACAGATATTTGTGTTTCCAGTTCACCTTTTCGTAGTGTTTCTAATTGCAGAATAGCCAGTCCATTTGGACTCCTAAATTTTGGCCACCTCTTCTCTGGTGGCAATAATTTCCTCAGGCTGATTTTGTACTGTTCTGCAATGATATTTAGAGGATTAGCACATTTCTTAGAACAAACCACAGTTACTGGAAGGGACAGGTAGTAACTACCTATCTCAGTATTTACTTCATTACTGGATGACAGGGAACCAGCATAGAATTTCCTTTGCCTTTTACGAGTATTTACACTTTTTTTACTAAGGCACTTATTTTTGTCCCTTTAATCCTGACCTTTTCTGTTCTTTCTACTTGAGTTCCTTGGGAACAATGCATTGGAGAGAGGCCATTGTTCTGCACACAGAGCTTGTTCATTGGGGTTTCCCCGTCTGTCTGCAGGATGCAAAATACCTTACCATTCTGTAATCCAAAATCTTGTTACTGGGGCTTGATAAATCATCTTGACAGGTAGTCAGGCAGCTGAGATGACATCTCTGAAGTTTGACTGTCTTTTCAAGTGAACCTTTAAATATATCAAAGCCATTCTTCAGTTTTTCAGACCCCAACTTCACACGTTAATGTAGTACATCTGCCATGACAGAAAAGATCAGAATCATTTTCATAGAATCATTTTCTGCTTTCATTTTCTCTTAGTATTAATAACAAATTCTACATTTAGAAAAAGAATAGTGACAGGAAAAGCAACATGTCGGCCTTGTTCACACCTAATTTTGTCCTCAGAGTAGATCAATGCATGTCCATGCAGTTATTTTTATTTTTCTTCCTAGATCCTTAAGTCAGGAAAAAATCTCATTGAAGCCAGTGGGAATTTTGCTTTACCTGACTAATAAAGTATTTGAGAAGGAACATAATGCTTGTGGATCAGAAAGGCTAATTTTGTAGGCTTCAGTCTTGTCCTGCAGGCAGGTAATGTCTGGCAGTTCTTTTTATGCTGGATGTTGATCTAGGAGCTATCACAGCTCTTCCGACCTTTAATTTT
>VZTA01021242.1:318427-329486 GCA_013398855.1 Mohoua ochrocephala | reverse complement strand
GAAGAAAAAGAAAAAGAAGAATACCTTCTAGGATAGAAGGCAAAAAATTTACTTTGGACTTTGTGTCTCTGGGACTCAGTGGATGACTTGTCTGGTAGAGAACTACTGACCTGTGAAAACTACTGTGATATTGACTACCATTTTTAAGCCCCTTATTCAATTTTAAAGAGTTGTTCTTCTGAGTTGCCAAGCATCCACATCTGGAGCATCCATATGAACCCTGGGTTCAAGGTATCTCCAGTCAGATACTCAGATGTTATAAAGTTTTGGAAAATATTGGTCATAGAATCCAAAGCATATGTCATAGTCCATAGGTCTTTTTAAGCTCAATTTTTGAGGACCCAAGAGGACCAAAGAACAAAAGTGATGATACACTTTCATGTGTGGGCTCGAATACTCTTAGTAAGTGATAGAAATAGCATTACCCCCCTGGGGCCGCTTTCACATGAGAAATGACATGTGATGTTATTTTAAAAGAACATTATGCAGGTTAATTATTGAATGATATTTATGCAGCTTCCAAAATGGCAGATTTACGTTCTGTAGCAATTACAAGGCCTCCACAGGAGCTCACTGCTGCTTCTCAGCTCTGTCTGACCAGGACTGATTCCAAGACTGGACCTTGCTGCTGTAAGGAAGAAGAAAAATTTAAGATAAAATAAGGAAAAGAAATGCTGACTCACTTTTCTTCAATTAAGACTTCACAAGAAAAGTTTATTTTTAGTCTTAGCAAATAACCTGGTGTTCTGATCTTCTGTGAGTATTTATACTTCTTTATTTTAATAACTCCCTTCAAGGCCAATATAAGCTAAGCATGTAAATCCCTAGAGAATTTATGGAAAAAGGCAACCCCATTTACTTAAATGTAAAAATAAACCATTTGGCATGCAGGGAAGAATCTCATAAATTATTATTTCTTTTCTTTCTCTGTCATCTAGTATTTTCTTGGCCAGATTGAAGGCACACACAGTTTCCTGTTTGCATTTTTTTGCTTTGAAGTGATGGTGAACAGATTCATTAAATTAGAACAAAAAATCTGCTAATCTGTTGCTTGTCTTCTATTTCAATGGATGATCTAAAAGGCAGTAAGTACTTCTGTATTTGTTGCAGTGCTGTCTACAGTT
This sequence comes from Mohoua ochrocephala, assembly GCA_013398855.1. Taxonomy (NCBI): domain Eukaryota; kingdom Metazoa; phylum Chordata; class Aves; order Passeriformes; family Acanthizidae; genus Mohoua; species Mohoua ochrocephala. The sequence continues at coordinate 328,362 of VZTA01021242.1, read as the reverse complement.
TGTTGCAAGGCAAGCAACCTTAATCAGATTTTTAAGATGCATTTTCCTTCCAGCAAAATCTCCAGGTCACAGCTTTTCCAATTACACAGAGAAGAAGGCAAGGAGACAAAGCTAGTCTGGGGAGCTTTCTCTTTCAGCAGCAAAGTTTGCATTTCTTTTAATGTAGTTAAAACGTTTGACAGGAGAGAGTAGGGTTTAGTGATGTGAGGTGATTTCCAAATGAGTGTTAGCTTTTTGCTGACCTACTTTTGACTAGTGGTGTATTCTTGTCCATTACTTTTTGTCATTGAATAATGCTGATATATTAAGCTGTGTGCTTCAAGGGCATTGTAAAATTGCATGTAGGGGCAGGACTGAACTGTGAAAGTGCGAATTACTCTATCAGATCAAACCCAATTAAAAAGTGACAAGCACAGCAGGAGAAATTGAAAGCAAGGTTTATCTTTCATGTAACGTAAGAAGTCACTATATCGGTTAGAAACAAAGTGAGTGTGAAACAGATACTCCACCTCTTCTCATCCCTCTCCAAAAATTAATAATATCTGCTGACTTTATTATCCAAAAGAATAAGCCCCCGAGTTGTAACAGCTCATGTTGAAGGACACTGTGACAATGGCAAGAGAAGGGGAAGTACAGCACCCGTACACCTTGAAGCTATTTGCTATCAAAGCATGCGCTGGGCCTCAGGTCAGCGCATTTGGGAATTGATGGATAGGGAGTTTGGAAGAAGTGGTTGTCATTTATATCAAGCTGTAGTGTGTCATTAGAGAAAGACTTGCCGTCTTGCAGGCTCTCCACAGTTCCGCAGGAAGTGTAGGAATAAAAGCGTGGTAAGGAAACTGTGAGCTTTTACTAAGCCCTGTAGTTGTTACAGAACTGCTACAAGCTAGGGAAAAGTTATTTAGTCTCCAGTGCCATCGCAGAAATCCTTATAAACCATTTTGCATAACGTCCACCGGCACTCCTCTAATGATTAGTTGGGCCTGTGAACGTATAAACTAATGCAGTTGTCTGTGTACAATATAATATTGCAGAATCCTTCTTCCAGGCTGCTGGGGCTGTGGTGGGTTTGGGTGTTTTGTTTGTTTCAGGGGGTTTTTTTGGTTGGTTGGTTGGTTGGTTTTTTTGTTTGCTAATCCAATAAACTCACATAACAAGCAAAACAACACAAAAAAACCCCAACCAAAAAGTAAATCAACCTTGCAAAATGTGTTCTATACTTGCCACTGCGTTGCAGACAGCTTCAGTGATGTGTGACTGCTGTGTGACCTGGTGAACACCACCTTCTGCAGACAGTCGATGTTACGCTGACCCTGATGCTTGCTGCTAATGGTATTACCTCAGTGAACTCCTCTGTGTGTAAACTCCAGCACAGCTGATTTGGATAATGCTGAGTTTTCTGGTTAGGCTTTAGTGGGTGACATTTTACTTTGTGAAGGAAAAAAAACCCCACAAACACGGAAGGGGAGAGCGCTTGCTGTATGTAAGCTGTGCTTGGAGCCAGCGTATTGTAAGGAAGGTGGGGGAGCTGGGTGGGTAAATTCACGGGATACGTGATCCAAGTTTTGCCCATAAAAACAGTGATGCTCTGTAGGATGTCTCTTCATATAAAATATATATCTGATGTAGAATGAATTAAGACTTTAAAAGAGACCAACTGATTTACAATCCTACTAGACTTGGACTTGGCAAGCAGCTGTTAGGGAGTGGAAAAAAAAGTCATAATGTGAAAATGGTTGTTATCTAAAAGCCTCCATTTTCTTGAAAGAGGTTTGCCTTTTACATTGATGGTCTTTTAAAAGAACAGCTTTGTTGTTCTGAGTTATGGTAAGTAGTCTTTTGGAGTGTTTTCTGGGTGAAGAAGTTGTAAGGACTCAGGCAATATCTAGGTCTGAACTTTAGAAATAAACAAACACACACACACACACGACTATCCCCCCAGACACCAAACCACAAAAAACCCCAACCTGAATTTCATAACAATCTTGAGTTCTATATCTTTTCATTCTATAGTGTTTTGGTTTTATCAGAAAAAGTTTGATACAGAATTGATAACAGTTTAAAGGACTGTTGTGCGTGCACTGATGCATTTGTTAGGCTGGCTTACTTCTCCTAAAGGTAAAGAGGAGGACCTAGCTGTGTGGATAATGTTTCTTTTTTTGAGGAGATGATTTTTTTGGGCTGTTCTTGTTGTCTTTGTTTGCTTTTTATTTTGTCAAGAAGAAACTTCTACAAACTGTGCCTTTGTTAGTCTCACAATTTTTCTGGCCCAACAAAGAGGTTAATGCATTCGTTATCGATCTATTATTATAATGTAGATACAATAGACTTTCAAGAAAAAAGGGAGAAGACACCCACACCGTAATTTGAATATGAAAAAGCTTAATGAAATTCTTTTTCCTAACTGATATGTGTAAAATATGTGGGTAAGAGATGAGTTGGTTTAAAAAAGAAACCCCCCATAAAACTGTGCAGTTATACCATTACCTGACTTTGACCTTTATTTTGCAGTGACCAGCGTAAAAGAAAATGCCGAGAAGTACATGGAGATTCTGGAGGATAAACTGCATAGGTAAGGATGATATCATGGAAACCCTTTGAAATCTCAAGAAATGCTTGTACATGCAGCATTGATATGCATAGAAGTGTTAAGGAACTTGCATTAGAGTAATACCAAAAATAGTTCAAAGTAGGAAATACAGATTGTGTTAAGAGCTCTGTTCACGGCTGCGTTCAGCAGCCTGGCAATGGGTGCAGGTAAAAGAATCCCTGTGTTCTCCAGTGCACAGGAATGCTCTGGAGCAGCGGTGGTCCAGCCGGAAACCCCAAAATATTGGGGATATGACGCCACGTTGAAAAATCACCCTTCTGCTCATATGCAAAACCCAACATTGAGCAGGGCCAAGGAATCCCTTACCAGAGTTCTGGACATCTTTAGCAAGTAATGACAGTCTATATAGCAGTTTTGAAAAAATGCCAGTTTGGGGTATTGTGGAGAGCAAATATAAACCAAGACAACAACAGAGATATTTTAAGAACTGAATCCTAATGCAGAATTTACAGATTTTTATGCCTTTGTTTTTTTGAAACAAGTGCTAACATTTCTATTTCCTTCTCTTGCTGTGTGAAGGGGGTTCTAGGTTACCCCCTCCGACTTAAGGCTTCTCCTTCAAATATGGGTAGCAAATATTGCAGTGCTGTTGTAATGGAATCTTCCAGTCAGTGAATTTTTCTCTGAATTAGTATATTTGTATTAAAAAAAGCTTTCAGGGGTTGTAATTGGAGTTTATGTCTTAATAAAATGTAATCCACCAAATTAGCACCACTTCCATTTCCATTACTGAACAGGTATAATCAATAAATTGTTGCCCTTACTATTTTTTTGTTGCATTGATAAAGAGAGGGTTCTGTATATTTAGTTTTGCCCAGTCATACTTTTGAATATAGAAATATTTATTTTACTCAACTCTTAAATTTAAAAGATACTCAGATCTGAATGAAAAATGATGGAAATGGACCTGAAGTCCAAGCTTTGTGTCTGTGTGCTGCCTAACCCTCTCTTAATAGCATTTCTAGTCCATATACTTCATTCTATAAGTTTAAGACAAGTCTTAAGGAATTTGTGTGCTGTCTTTTTGACATAGTCTTTATTAAAAAATAAAGTATAGCGACATGTTTTGATGCTTCTAGACTGTATAGATTTAATTGACATATTAGGCTCCCAGAAGGAAGTAAATTTCTCTTTAAGTGTTAAATACTTGGAGAATCCGTGTGTTTGTTTCTCCTTCCAGAGGTTTATCAGATAGAATTTGCAGGTCCCAGATGGTGACGATTCAGTCCTGAACTTGTTTTCCAAGATCTGCAAATGGTATTAGTCTAAAAATAGTTCAAGTAATTAAGGGCTAAGAATTTGTTTGAATATTGGTGGAAAGAGAAAATCTTTAATGTTTTTATCAGAAAGTAGTTTCCAAGATACTGTGTCTTGAAAAATATTTTATTTTTATGCTAATAAGGTGGTTATAGATGTTTGGTTTTTATATGTTCTTTGGTCTTTAAGTAGTTAGCTACACCTGCTTTACAGCTTGAGCAATAAAAAAAAAAGCACGCAGGAGCCCAAGAGGCTTCCCTGAACCCTGCCCCTGCTTAGAGCAGTAACGTGAGAGAGTTTCTCATTTTTGGTCTTCATATAGATGCTCAGATTACTCATTTATATATATCATAAGCTAAAGAAAGAGTCTCTAAGGAAAGCTTAAAGAGTAGGTTTTAAGATTACATTTTAGACAGAGGTAGAATTTGCATCTGGCTCATGGATGCACCTTTGAGGATGCTCTTGAAACCAAAAGAGGATCAAGTCTGGGTAGCATGAATTCAAATAAGCCTCCAAAGCTTTTCTCCAGATGAAACATAATTTTGCCAGGTAATGCTTCAAATAGAAACAGCCTAGATTCAGAACCCTTCAATTTGACCACTTTGTAACAGAAGGAAGAGGAAGTTAATGAAGAAAACTCATAACAAAACATCTTTAATGAAGATTCAAGTTTAAAAAATATCAATTTTGTCAGTTAATTCCCCCCCCTTCCCTTTTTTATTTAGTTTGAAATATATTCTTCTTGTCCTTTTTATTTTTTTTTAAATGATTGGAAAGGGGGCAGGAGAACATAGCTTATTTGCTGGAGCACCTTTAGGTGAGGTGGGGGTTTTGGGGTTTTTTGTTTATTGGTTGGTTTTTAAAACAAATGCAATACTTTTCACTGTGACCTAAAAAAATGCATCCATTGTCAGGTAGCTTAATAGAATGCATTTCATTAGGAATGCTGCTCTCTTGATAGCCTTGTACCTAAAGAAAAAATGGGAAAATATGCATTGACAAAAAATGGAAATATGTTCAGTATCTGATAGTTTCACTCCAAGGAAGGCAAACCACCCACTAAGTATACACATTACTCGGCATTGTTTTTTCCTGATTTAAAATATAGGTTGTATTCTGAGGGTGGACTGACAGCTGTTGAGGACAGTGTCCTCCAAGAAAAGAATGAACAAATAGCATGTTTAATAATGCTGCTGGCTGTCTCTTTCCCAGTCACCAGCAAACATCAAGCCATTCCTCAAGTTTATGCATTCAATCATTGGCTGCTCTCTTGAGCGTGTGAATACCATTGCCATCTCTTCCGTGGTAGACCTTGCGAATTGCTTACCTTTTGTTGGTAAACAGGAGATGTGCAAAAGTGGTCAGAGTTAGGATAACAAAAGTGAGTTCAGCAGAGACATCTGTCTGTGTGAGTATCTGAAGTACAAGAAGTTTTGTGTGGATAATTTCAGCTCATCACTTGAGCCGTTTAGGAGGGATTGTACAGGAGTAGTTTACTGTAATTGATCTAGCTCATTGAAATTCAGGTGAGCATCTTCTTGTGGGACCCTTGTTCTTCCACAGAAAGTGGTTTTTTTATTTCGCTTGCTTCCACACCAAATGAAGGCTCTACTAGCACTTTATATCACTAACATGAATAAAGTGGGCTTCAACCATCCAACTCTTTCAAGGACCACCAAGTTCTACCATAAGTGAGCCTCGGTCATGTAAATGGGTGAGGGTCACAAACTGATCCTAGGAGACAGTGCTATAAAGCCATAGAAGATTTCATCTTGAGCTGTTAGTGCCTGTATGTCATGTTATAGAAACTCTGATGTCTGCTACAGGAGAACTGCTGTGCTAAGGCTGCTGAGTAAGGCTTTCCAAAAGCTTTTCCCTCTTGTCTACGGAGCAGCACAGGCATGCTTGGGAGTGCCAGATGGTCAGTGGTAATTTTGTGTAACCCATGACCCTCCTCAGTTGTGCTGAGGGCTGTTCCAGCTGCTGGTAGTATCTTAGCAGTGCACAGATAGGACTGAAATGTCATCCTTGCCTGCCTGCCCCCAAGACTATGTGCTTTCTACTGTGCTTCCAAGAGACCTTACAGCCCCATCCCTGTCTGGATAATGATCTGATCTTATTTTGCTTACCAACAGTTCTGCTGCTGGAGTGTTAAAATGCAGGTTAGACAAAATAATAGATCCTTCTAGTGACTCATTAAGTCCCTTTCTGCTTCCCAGCTGGTCTAAGTCACACACAGCTGTGAGAACATTAGCTCCAAAATTCTGAGCAGCAGATACTTCATATGCGGCGATGCGTTCCTTTATATCTCTTGGCCCACATGGTGATGACTTCTAAATCCCTTATCATAGCTGCCTCAGGCTGGAAACAATTTTTTTTGTACCAGCTAATGTAAAGATGACATTTCTTGAGCTGAGGGAATTTAATGTGATCGTACTGTTCTCCAGGCCTCAAAAGATTATGCTGTGACTTCCATTCATCACAAAAACAGGGCTTTTAAGTGGCTTTTCCTAATTCCCAGGTAGGAATCATGAAATTATTTTGGGGGAATAATATTGTTCCAGAATAACTGGTGACAATTACACAATGATGTTTTATTGAGCTATTTTCTGTCCTATCCTGCAAGAAAGGGGAAATGCATAAATATAACAAGAGGCATTACTGCATGACTGTACTTTGCCATTGTTGAATGGTACAGCACCAGGTAACTTTGCAAATGTGTGCGAAACCTTTCTTCTGTAGTTGACTCTCCTTTGCCATTTGTCTTGGGTTCATTTTCTGTTCAACAATGTTTCTTTTCATATTAATGGTGCCTTTATTTTCACTCATGGATACATGGCATAGAAAACGTTGTGCAGTCTTAACTTACAGCACGTAAGTTGTGCTCATCTGGGTGGTTCCTTGTTCACCGAGGTGTTAAGATGGTTGGTGTGATAAAGGCAACTTGCATTTATTGAAGCAGCAGAAATCGAGCCCAAGGTCTATTTTACCTGATCTCATCTGTGATTTTTTTTTTTGTTTTTAAAGAGTTTCAATCAAATGTCACTTGACTAGTTCAGAACAAATGTGGCTGCAGCCTGGTTGCTCAGACTGCTAGAGCATGCATGTATTCTGTATCAGAAACAAGGGTTCCTCATGCCAGCGGTGTTTTTAATGCATTTGAGTATGCCATCTCCACCGAGATTCTGTCCATTCAGGCAAGACATCCAATGTTCTGAGGGTCCCATGCCATAAGAGGACAGGTCAGGATTAAATGCCACCACATCACATTCCAGTTTACATGAAAATGAACGGTCTTAAAAGTTATTGTCTTCCCTTATTATTCATTGTTAGCTTACGTACCACATGTCTCAAGTCTCCTTTATAACATACTAAGTTTCAGAAATGGTTTTGGGAGCAGAGCTGGGTATGAATGCTCTGAATAGCACAGCATACTGAAGGACAGTGTTTCATACTGCTGATGGTCTTAAAGATGGTCTCAGAGCACATCAAAAGGACTTGTGTATCCTTGCAGATTTGTAGCTCTCTTTCGCTGTTGTTCCCGTCTGTATGGAATATTTTTTGCTTTAATTTAACATTGATTCTACAGGTGTAGTTTCCCCAACTGTGTTGTTTGCTCATGACTTCAGGCTATTGTTTTTGAGTGGTCCTTATCTCTGTGAAAAAATGCCCTTGGATGGCAGTGGAATCACTTGTGTTGCCTGCTGTTGCAACAAAGGACTGCAGGACTAGGCTCGGTGTGATTAACTTAAGTACTGAAAATTTGGAACGTGTTTAGAAATTGATGCTGCTTGAAGTGAATATGGTACATAACTTGCCAGATTCATAAATTTGGAAGAATCTTTGCACTCTTCAGTGACATCTGAAGGCATTCTGCCTGAATCATGGCTTACTGTTCTTCAGAGTAAAACAGTCTCTCTCGACCATGCTGTGTAGTTTTATCATACTGGTGGGTACCCAAAAAGCCTTCAACCACCACCAAATAATTTCTCATGTTTCAGTAATGTGAAAAACACATTGCAGTGTCACCAAACCCTCATGGGAACAATGAAACACTTTACTTCGGACAATCCGTTCTCCTTGTTGTGAACAATACATCTGCTTTGTTTCAGTTACCTTATTTTTCTGTCTGCATGAGAGAGGCTGTCATGAAAACTGGACTATTGTTTCTTAAAGGCTCATGTTTTCCTGATATTCTTTTCCAGCCGGAAAACAGCAACTCTTCTCATACTACTTACTTTGCTGTGGGAAGGTTATGATATCATGAATTGAAGGATTATCACTTTCAGCCACGTAACTGAAATAACACGAACATAGGAACTTGTGAATAAAAGTAGCATTTTAAATGGATTTCTGTAGGGGAGGGGAAATTTGACAAGATCCCACTGATCTTTTGGTACTTTTGTAGTGAGGGAAGTTTACTTGCCCAAAATACTCACAAATAAAACGAGCTGTGAATAAAGAAAAGCAAACTGCTAAGTGTGTTAGTTAATAGATTACAGGTGATTTTTTGGTTGCTATATTGGCCCAGTCTTATTTGGGAGATACATGTTCTTTTTTTAATAGTTTTGGAAAGTTTCACAGTGGTGAATCCAATTAACAAAGAAGAAAAATCTAAGTATTCTTTCTTACTCTATTTTTTCCCCTCTGCTTTAAATGTTGTGTGCTTTCTTATTTGCTGTTCTTTAATTGCCCTGTCTTGAAGTTAGCGATCTTAGGAGACTTTCTGATTCTCCTCCTGCTCTTTCCTTTATGGTGACTCCTCTGTCTTCCGTCCTCGGACTTGTCTCATTTCCACTCTGTGTATTTTATTCTTACCTTTGTTTCCAACTCTATCCCTTAGGACACCTATTTTTGCCTATCTCCTTTGTGTGTCATGGAGCAGGGGGAAGTTGGATAGTAGGAATATAATAAAGCACTTTCTTCACGGAAAACCTATTCTCACCTTTAAAACACATTAGATTACTTTTCAAGCTGTCTTAGGCTTCATGACCACACTGCAGGTTCTCACTAAATATCCTTGCTGTCTTCAAAATCACTTGCAACATATTTGGAAATGTTTGCAGTTTCCTGACAAAGTATAGTATCTTGAAAGCTCTTAGTAAATTTAAATAATGTCAGAAGAAATTTGATGGTATTGCTTCACAGAAGTGGATTAGCCTAGATTAACTGGGTCTGGAGGAAAGGGGAGAATCTTCACTATGCCTTTCATTTCTGGTTGTGGAAAGTGTAGCTAATGCCCACAGGGTGTGGAAAAGGAAATCATCTCTATAGAAGTGCAGCAGATTAGTTTCTAATCATGTTTCTGCAGCATAATGTGCATTTTATCGTCAGTGTTATCTGGTGCCATGTGCTAGTGGAGATCCTTTGATAAACTCCTGTCTGTGCCAGGATGGAACTCTTGATTCCCAGCCTTGAACTTGTCTTTCAGCCCTGGCAGAACTAATACCTATAAATAGACGAAATGCACATTGCACAAGCAGTAAAAATGAAGGGCAAAGAATGCAATCTGCTTCCTTCACCAAGTGAGAAAATGTATTAAAAAAAAAAACCCAAACAAAGTAAAAACCAAACCAAAAAACACCCCCATTACTACTTCTGTCTGTGGCATCTGCAAGATCGGAGATAATTGCATTGATGGAACCCACCACGTCTTTTGTGGCAGTAGCAGCAATCTCCTGATTTTGCAGTGATAAAATGAATTTTTTGCTACAAGGGGAGGAGAATTTTGTTTTATATCCTAAGGAACCATCTGCTGGTTTAAGGTGTGGAGGGAGGTTTTTGCAGAAAGGGAGGAGTGAGATGGGTAGGCTTTTGGGCCCCACAGTACTCTGGGGGAAGGGGAGGTAACACAAAATTTACTTTTTCACTTTAAGTTCTAGTAGACAATTAGTACTGCACCAATGTGAATGTGTTACATATAACATTTTTTAAAGACTGACTTCTGTATGAGATGATAAGAAGTGAAGAAGGGCACAAGAATGAAAAACTCAGAAATTATTGTATTTTTTTCCCCCTTTTATATCTATATATATACATATGTATATATATATTTTTTTTTTTTTTT